>JAFFST010000301.1:70115-87307 GCA_022414735.1 Noturus placidus | reverse complement strand
TACGGACTCTTTAGACACACCAATCAGCCTACCATGCATGTCTTTGGACTGGGGAGGAAACCGGAGTACCCGGAGGAAACCCCCGACACACGGGGAGAACTCCGCGCACACATGGCCCTGGCGGGACTTGAACCCCGGACCCTGGAGGTGTGAGGCGGACGTGCTAACCACTAAGCCACCGTGCGCCCCTCTTTCTTCAATTAAATTAAGTAAAAGTAATGAATTCATTTTTTTTGGGTATGCCCACTCTTGCCTACTGTATCTGTCAGTCCTAACATGTTTCTAACATGTTTTCCTAACATGTCCTAACATGTTTTCACTTTTGCACGCCCATAAATTCACAAGTCTTCCTTCATATACTCTAATGCTAGAGGCTCTTTCTGATCATAAGATAGAGACACCAAAATATGCTGCATGTATTTCTCTGTTGGAAAATAATTGGAGGCATGAAGATAATAATAATAATTAACTAATTTGTATAGCACTTTTTACAATGGACATTGTCTCAATGCAGCTTTACAGAAATATCATTTTTTACATTTACAAGCGACTAACAAATGAGAGCACACTCACACACCAATGGTAGCAGAGCTGCCATGCAAGGTGCTAGCTTGCCATTGGGGGCAACTTAGGGTTCAGTGTCTTGCCCAAGGACACTTCGGCATGTGGAGTCACCCGGGATCACCCGGGATCACTTTAGCGTGAATAGAAAGCGTGCTCTGGATTAGGCCAATGGGATCACCCGGGCCGGGATTCGAACCGCCAACCCCACAGTTAGTGGATTAGTGGACAACCCGCTCTACCGACTGAGCCACAGCCACCCACAGTAAAAGTTCACAGTAAAAAAGTATACAAAATAGCACAAAATACTTGCTGAATTGTTTTATTGTTCCCAGTGGAAAGTAGCTCATGCATTCTCAAAAACCAGTTATTTTAAGGTGAAAGCCTTTAATACATCCACAAAAAGTCACTATAATCACCAAATTATGCTAATTGGCTATTAATTGATCGACATGACCATTGGCATATCAAAAAACTTACACAAAGATGGAAAAGAGCAGAATAGAGTTTTATCAGAATGGTAAATAATATATTATAATAACATAATGTATGTCTCATACAAATAAGTTCTCTTTGGTCACAGCACCACAAAATAATTATTTATCTATTAAATTTTTAATAAATAATTTCTATCAAGATTGCAGACTAAAAGAAACAGTTGTAGTAAATGTTTGGGAAATCAGTTATATACATAAAGAAATCAGTTACAGATAGAATAACTAACTTGTTATTACTTGTAAATATAGTCAAGGAGAGAGTTTAAAGCAAAGAACAAAACAATAGTATGTGAGTGGGACAAGAATAGTGATCAGGGATTGGTTATTGGGAACATGAATTAAAAAAAATACAAAACATACCATCAACATTTGTACAAGAGAATCTTTATTGACGTTGCATCAATACTATCAAGTATTGCAGATGTATAAACTGACAAAACCTTTAATCAAAGGAGTGCATTCAATAGCTAATGTCTATTGCACAGCATACATGCAATAGCCATGTATACAACACAAAATCTATAGTCTAATAGTACATAAAAAAGTAAAAGAAATAATGTTTCTTAAAAAATATTTCTTAAGCAACAATAGTATGCTAACTACTTTGTAACAAATTAATGTTGTTAAATATGTTGTTATTATTATTATTATTATTATTATTATTAATAATAATAATAATAATAATAATAAATATACATACAAATAATTATTTGTATGTTTTATTTATATGGGTGCTTCGAAAGGCATTCTTGTCGATTTATCACATATGCTTAAATATACTTTAATTAAGTTCATGTGCAATTGGGACCAACTATTTGTATTTATCATGTCCATAATAACAAATATACCATACAAAACAAAGAAAGGATTTTTATTATTTAAAAAAAATACAGTTCTGAAAGGACAATAAAAGGACTCAGTGTCACTCAAGAAATTGAAACAAAAGCTGTAATTTAAACAGACGTTAAGAAGCAGGTATGACAATATTGAAAACCAAAACTTTAAATACATGTTTAAAAATGGAAATTATATGAAAATACTTATAATAGTCATATTAAATGTAATTATTCATTTGCCACAAGACAAGCATCATACTCATGAGAGTAAGTATCTGAAAGACAGACATAAGCCTCTGAGAAAATGCTGATAGACCACACTGGTATATTTAGCAGAATATGTAGTAGCCTTAAGAAATCATGATATTTGAATAATATTTTTGCTTATCTTTATTTATTGATTTATTTATAGATTTTTTAAATGTACTTATTATTGCTCTGCTCTGATTCATTTTTGACATCCTAGGACTGAAGTATGATAGACAAATTTTCTTTGATATAGTATGGCTCTGCTTTACCAGGAGCTCTGCTGTATCTATTTATGTGGAAAAACAGGAGTTGTCACATACATAAATTTATGTTGTACATGTAATGCTTTTAACCAGCAAAGGCAAGTTGTGAAGTTTCAATTCTGCCTTCCTGAAAATGTTGCTTGTTTATTTGGTTGGATGTTCCTGTGATTTTCAAACCATGAGACACAGATATTGTCCTCCACTTCAGCCGTTTCTCTTTCAACGTGAGTCAATGTAAACTTCGGGACAGTAAAACTGAAAATTTATTTTAATTTGAAAGTTAACTTTAATTGAAATAATGAATGTATTATTGATTGTAGCCAATCGTTCACATCAATAGCTGTCTTTGTACCACAGTTGAAGCACTGTGCAAGTCTTAAGTACTTCATTATCTTTTGTGGTTTGAATGTATATAATAATAATAATTGTATGATTCTTTTATTATCTTCATCATCAATTTGTTTAAAAGCCATGCAAACTTATTTCTGGATAAAACAATATTTTAATTATGAAAACTTTCAGATTTAAAAAAATTCTATGTTATGTTTCTATGTTTATTTGATATATATTAATGTTATATTACATTGCTGACATTAGTATCTAATAATAGTCCCAATTCTATGAGAACAGAGCAAATATAGGCTCAAGCATACTGACACTTAGTTGTAAAACTTAGAGACTGATATGGCCCTAACTCTATTGTAAAGCCTATTTTAATGTCATTTTTCTTTTCACATTAGTCTGGGTAATGTTCCTGTCTGCATAATTCACACTGAACCAGTCAATGCAATAGTATGGCAACAGTTTATTCACATATTATATTTAATGTGGTAAATGTGAAAAATGGCATGGCATGACATAGAAATAAAATGTAATACTCTGATCCAAAGAATAAAAATGATAGGCCAGGTGGCTAAACAGCGTCTTTGTCTGTTGCAAAAAGATAATCCACTTAATAACACTCAGTAAACCACTATGTCTAGTTCCATGTATACTAGAACATAAGAATGACGTAATATTTTAATATATTTTAATACATAAACCCAGTGCATTCATTAAATCTGTTCATCTGTCTGCAAAATGTATGAACTGACTTAAATGTAGTAAGTTTTGTGTGAATTGTTATCAAAGTTGGGAAGTTAGAATTAATTTGAAAATGTATCACCTATAGATTATAGATATATCGAGCACTTAGCTATTTAATATTGAAGATGATTAGGGTTTAGAAAGTACATAATTGATAAGTTGCATAATTGCCAATATCATGTTATGTCTTTACCATGGACTCTCTTTAATATCAGAATATCAAGTTAGAGCAAATACAAATTTACATATGTTATACAAGCAAACATATGTTAATGAGCAAACAATTAACTCTTGTTTATTTGCTGAAAAGTTATCATAAAATATATGCTATCATTATAGGGAGAAATAATACTTATGATGTCATTAGTATTGTTACACATCAGAAGCTCAGTTTGCATTCAAAGTAAACATTGTCAAGTAAAGCCTTCCATTTCAAGGATAAGAACAATAAACTCTACATACATACCACCAAATCACTGTATCTTTTGTGACTGTAGGCAGATTAATCTAAACAAAATATTTTTTTAATTTAGTTACTTAAAATTATCAGGCTAGCACAGAAATAATATTTTATTATTTCTTTTTTTTTTTAATTATTTTTTAGAAATAATTTGTGAAACATGGCACTGAGTTAGAAGCCTGTTTTTTTTTAAAAATGGGAATAAAAGAGAAACCAGAAGTTCAAACTAAATGTGACTGCAGTCAGGGGAACACACTCCCCAGTGTCAAAGAGATGGAGATCAGTTAGTCATTTTGGCAGTGTGCAGTCACATGGGTAAAACTGTTACTTACGCATTGTCTGATTCCAATAAACAATAACATCAAGTACATGAATAAAACAATGACCGCAACAACATTAATACAACAGTTATAATAACATACTATATGCAGAAGATATCAAACACACTTAAAGTAAAACCATAATCAAATCAGACCTTTTAAAGCGCTAAAACAGATACAGCAAAGTTTCCATGTCCTACTTTTATCTTGTTTTTATGTTGTTCAGTCTTTCCTGTTTTTGTTGTTACAGGTGTTACTTGTGTGACTGCAGACCACTAGATAATAAATGATGTATAAGATGGCCTGTTATGTAGGGCAAAGTAGGAAGCCTGAGAAGGATGAATGTATGTACTCAGTAGAGTAGAGCCCATTTGCTTGATCAGATGGCATCTGCATCCAAACCTGGTCATTTTCTTTTAGCTCCAGTACTGCACTACCTGATGCCTGGTCCATGTAGCCCTTCTTGTATTCATCATATGTGTATGTGGCAGGCACATTGTTTCTGTATAGTGCCACCCACAGGCTGGTTCCCTTTACATGAACATGATAAGAAAAGTAGTAAACTCCAGGCAGTGGGCTGGTGAAGATGCCAGTGGTGGGGTTATAAGCATTCTGCCCATTGTAGAGAGTCCTGTCAAATTTGATAGGCATACCAGATGGTGGAAAAGGTGTTGTGAGAATAGCAGTGAAAGCAGGAGCTGCAGTAGCAGAAAGCTCAACTCTAAATTGTGGTTTTCCATTTTGACTTGGTATTGTTTCTCCACCATCAAGCCCTGACACTGCTACTTTGGTATCTCCATTAGCAGGACCAGGTGGGCCGGGTGGACCGGGTGCACCTGGAAGACCTCTGGGACCATTTATTCCAGAAAGGCCTGGTTTTCCTGGTGGTCCCTGTGGACCTGGCATTCCCTGATCCCCGTTCTTTCCATTTCCTGGGGGTCCTGGTGGGCCTAGCTCTCCTTTCAATCCTGGAATGCCCTGTGGTCCCATATGGCCTGTGGGCCCTGGTAAACCAGGAATTCCAGCTATACCACGTGACCCAGCGGGCCCTGGAAGGCCATTTTCTCCTTTAGGGCCTTGAGGCCCACTCAGTCCAGGATTACCAGGCAAACCAATGTGACCAGCATCACCTTTTGGACCTGGTTTTCCAATGGATCCACTTGGCCCAGGAAGCCCTTTATCCCCTGGAAGGCCAGGCTTACCTGCCTGTCCATTGGGGCCCTGATCACCTCTGAGTCCAGGCAAGCCAGGTGGCCCTTGGGGACCACTGTCTCCCTTCAGGCCAGACAAGCCATGTTTTCCTGGAAGACCCATTGGACCTGGTAAACCTGAGGATCCTGGTTGCCCAGCTGGCCCTGTACCCCCTGGTAGACCTCCTGTTCCAGGTTCCCCTTTATCACCTTGAGCACCTGGTAATCCAGCAGGGCCTCTGTCTCCTTTCTGTCCTGTAAGACCAGGTTTACCATAACCAGGAGCCCCAGGAAATCCATTAGGACCTCTTTGACCTGGTTCACCTTTTGGTCCAATCTGACCTGGTCTACCAGGTACACCATCCAACCCAGGTTTTCCCACTCCAGTTGATCCAGGTGGCCCTTGTGGTCCTGAAAGCCCAGGTTTCCCTGGAAGACCTTGGTCCCCTGGAAGCCCCTGGTCTCCTTTTGCTCCAGAAGGCCCAGGTGGCCCATTCAGTCCAGTCTTTCCCACACCTGGATTACCAGGAGCTCCAGGAGGTCCCTGAAGGCCAGTAGGTCCCCTGAGGCCTGGTGGACCTGGATTGCCATTGCCATTTTCCCCCTTGACTCCTTTGTCACCTGGCAAACCACGACCACCTTTTGTTCCTGGTTCACCCCTAGATCCTGGTGGGCCCCGAACTCCAGGGAGCCCAGGTTTGCCATTTAATGAGAGACCTGCAGGACCAGGTGATCCTGGTTGCCCTGGTAATCCACGTGCCCCAGGCTCACCTTGAAATCCCTTGTCACCATCATTTCCTGGTGGTCCTTTGGGCCCAACCTTTCCTGGCAGACCAGGTAGTCCTGGTTTTCCAATTCCTGGCAACCCTGATGGGCCCTGGGGTCCTGGCTGACCATTGAGACCTGGTTTACCTATTCCAGGTTTCCCAGGTAATCCTGGGTTCCCGGGTGGTCCCCTGGGTCCTGGCTTCCCTTGTGGGCCAGGCTCCCCTTTCACGTCCATTGCAGGTGGATACTCTGCAAAAGAAAATTTAATTTAATTAACATTTTTGCAAAATAAAATTTATGGTCTCATAGACATTCAGACCCATTTAATTTCCTGCAGAATTAGTAACCTAACAGAAAGATACAACACTGTGAATTTTATTCTTTCCCAATAAATATTGATATTTTCTGTTTTGGCATTGCATTTTGGGATTGCAAACCTCTTATAGTTTCAAAATTTGGTAAATTGAACAATTGCATTGATTCTTTTGTAAAATTAATTTAGTAAAATTTATCAAATTAATTCAAAAATAAGTAGTAAAGTATTTCTTTGCCAATCTCTGTTCTCTGTTCTCTTGTTGCCTGATGTGTATGTGATTATTTGATTTAGCTAATATAGTCTAGTTTGTAGTCTAGTTTGTCTAGTTTGCTCTTAGTAGCTATGTGTACCAAAACGTTGTGGTGGGGCCCCCTGGCTAACTAAACTACAGAAATCTCCATGCCAACTGAAAAATGCAAAACTGAAACAATAATGTGAAGAATCAATGTGTTACAAAGCACTGGTTACTGGTTCCTTGCCCATGGTAATGCCACAATGCACCCCAACCCCCAACCCCAACTTAGGACATTATTAGTGTTAATAGTTTTCTATGAGTGTATGAGTTACAAAAGTAGGTCAATAATGTGCTTTACATAAAAAGAAAACAACTTTTCTTTTATAGGTTTAGATCCTAGTTTTTCTTTTATAGATTTTAGAGATACTACTCCCCCCCTCATTTTTAATAACAAACATTTATAGGCTATTATGTTGATTACCAAATATGACTTTACTGACTAGACTATTATTTTTAAGAAGTGTTGTAATTGTTTAACACCAGCCTTCATTATCGTGCTAGCCTAGTCTGGTTTTGTTTTGGGGCTTACTTTCAAAGCTCTGCTCAAAGTTATACTATACTTTTGATTCTTGCTGAATTATGCAGTTTTTTACATAAAAAATTAAATCACTCTAGTCTTGTAATCTCTTGTATCAGACATACAGAATTCAGAATACCTCATAAACACTGGCAGCTAGCAAGTTTTATGCCTCATGGGTTGCTTTTTAAGGAAAAGAGGGCAAAGATCTATGGAGCTAAGCAGCTGTGCTCAGTCAGAATTCATCTGAGAGATGGAAAATAAAGGACGCAACAATAAAGGTCTTGAAGCACTATTTAAACCCATCTTTAAATATTTAAATCAGAAATTTATAGATTATGCAACATAAACACACAAGAATATAAAAAGAAAAGGCAAAGGATATCCCCTATGTTCTTTATGTGTTATTTGTGTCATCCACTAGATGGTAGTAGATACATTAGCCTACAGTCAGTCCAGCCTTTTGGACAAGTTCAGGACTCTGAACTCTTTCTGCATTACTGAAATGGTAAAATATCAAGCGTTTGCCACCTACAGACATGTATTTGGTTAAAAAATAAGACAGATATAGCTTTAAAGAATTATGAAATACATTTTTAATGGTGATGTACTGCAGTGGTCTTATTATTATTATTATTATTATTATTATTATTATTATTATTATTATTCCTACTTTTTATTGTACTTTTTGTCCCCTGATCATTGCAATGTTTTATTTCTAGTAAGCATGCTATGTTTCATAGCTGACAGTCAAAGACGAGACAAGAAAAAAAGCATCAGTTTTTTGTATTTGTTACACTATTCCATTTCGCACCGTTAAGTGTACTTAGGTTTGTACATTTGCAGGTAACACCTAAGACACCTAAGGGTAGAATGCTAAAAGAGAATGCCTCCCAGATGGTTCTGAATAGAACTCATATTAGAACTGTTTAGAACTCATTAGTTCATTTTCAAGCATCAATCTAACAGTGCATTATGGAATAGAGTGTACACACACACACACACACACACACACACACACACACACACACACACACACACACACACACACACCAATAACACAGGTAAGAGCTACCATATGCTGAGATCGGCAAGTTTTTGTAGCTTTTCTAGGTCAATCAAGGCTTTATCAGCATTTGCCAAAGCCTGAACAAACTGCTGCCGGCCACAGAGACACTATATTTATAAAATGTATTTCTACTCCAGAGTTCATTCACACTTTAATCTTTTCTAAATAATCAATCATTTTTTTTCTACCAAACTCACACTATCTGTTTCTTATTTTATACAATCTTCAAAATGCAGTCAACCGCCGCCCCCATTTCTTTATATTTACATCTAGAAGTGTTAAACAGCTTAAAACATGGCACCTTTGGTGGCAGACCACCCAATTTTTAGGTGAGCAAAGTATAGGAACAGATTGTCTTAAAGTCAATTAAAGTAAATAATACTTAATATTTGATTTTACTGTATATCCCTTGCCAAACTGTTGCATTCTTCTGTTGGGCAGCTTCTTCCAATTGTTGTTTGTTTCGAGGGGTTTCTAGATTTAAGCCTCCTCTTCAGGAGGTGAAATGCTGCTCAACTTGGTTAAGGTCTAGTGACTGAATTGGCCAGTATAAAACCGCCATCAATAAAGATTAGTGAGTCTGTTCCAGAAGCAGCCATGCAAGCCCATGCCATGACACTACCTCCACTATGCCTGACTGATGAGCTTCTATGTTTTGGATCATGAGCAGATCCTTTCTTTCTCTGCATTTTGGCCTTTCCATCAGTTTGGTAGATGGTAATCTTGGTTCCAGAAGTTTTGTGGCTCATTTCTATATTTCTATGCGAATTCCAATATGGCTTTAAAATTCTTACTGCTTATGAGTGATGAAGTCTCCTTTGAATGGTGGATTGTGATACCTTCACCTCTGCCCTGTAAAGGTTATTAGTGATGTCACTGAATGTTGTTTTGGGGATTTTAATCACAACTCTCACAATGTTTCTGTCATCAACTGTTGTTGTTTTCCTTGGCTGTCTTGCTCCATGTCTGGTTGTTAGTACCCCAGTGGTTTCTTTCTTTTTCAGGACATTTGAAATTGTTGCATTGGCTATGCCCAGTGCTTGTGCAATGGCTCTGATAGATTTTCCGTCTTTTCTCAGATTCAGAATGGATTGCTTGTCTTCCATAGGCAGCTCTCTGGTCAATATGTTGGTTTATCCTTTTTAACAACAAATGCAGTCCTCAATCGAAACCTAGGGCTCAAACCATTAGTAGACATTCAAGAGCTATTAATTCTTTAAACAATCCATTTAACAGGGCACACCTGGGCAGCAAGAAACACCTATCAGTCATATGTTTGTATATTTTTTCACTTTAAAAAATGTGTTGGTTCAAACAAATGGAGCCACATTCTAAGTGTTCAACACATCTAGATGTAAATATAAGGAAACGAAAGCAGAAATTCTGATCTATTGTCTCATATTCATCTTTTTATCTCAAGCCGAAATGTCTTCAATGTATAGTGAAATAAATATATAGAATTGGCCTTGCTGTTCAAATACTTTCAGAGGGGACTATATAAAGAAATTTTATGAACCAAAATGACAGTAACTTTGATAAATGTATTAAGGTTCATAGGTTCATAATTCTCTTTGCCAGGATCTGGAGTGCCTGAGGTATCTGATTCTTCATTTTTTTATTTGCCATGGGAGAGCAATATCATGACACACAATGCTGCTGTCTAATATTCTTATTATTTCTGTAAGTAAGACTTACGGAGAAGGAAAGTGCATTGATGAGTTATCAGGGAGGGAGGCTATTTTGCTGAATAGTCAAGACATTCATATAAAACCATCATGTCTGTCAAGAGCTCAGGACTGTAAACATTACTTCACTCTACGTCTCTCTCACTACTTGCGAAATAGATATTGCCTAGCTTTAGTAGATGAGAAAGAAGTGTTTCCATCATAGTGCCTGCCCTGGCTTTCTCATCATATCCTGGCCTCCTCAGCCTTTCACTTTGCTTTCTGACACTATTTCCTTCTCCTCCTTTCCCTTTTGTTACTCTCCCAAGGACTGAAGTATATGCACCTGTGAAATACTGCACTACAGGGAGTTAACCTGAATGCTCTCAATCCCTCTCTAGCCTTTTCTTTTCTACTTTATCCTCCTCTGATACTTTCACAATGCTCCTCATAAATCACAGAGGTGAGAGGAGACACTAAACAACAACCTGTTCCTGTCCTCTCATTGTTCATCTTTGCTACTCCCTTAGTCTGACATACTTTTGGCTTTTCTTCCTGACCATTCACTGACTGGAGAAAGTCTATTTCTCAGACTAAAGGCACAGAGTTTAGGTTGTGTGTCGAAGTGCGATACAGTCATTGAAGGAATTGCCTTTGTGGCACTCTTATAGGTACAGAAGAAACACTTTGAAACTGTAAAACTGATTTTTTTGTCAAACAAAAAAATAAATCTTAGGATTAAAGCAAATTTAATTAACATAATCAATCTATTTTATTGGCTTGACTTTATTAGATGTGTTGCTGCGGTGATAACAATTGAAAATTTTTATTTAAATGGCTGAGACCACCCAGTGTGTTACTTAGTTTATCCAATAAGAAGCACTAAAGCCAATAAGGAGAACATGCAGACTCCACATGCACATGGTGGAGGCGGGAATCGAGCCCCCAACCCTGGAGGTATGAGGCAAATGTGCTAACCACTAATCCATCATACCCCCTTATATATATATATTTCATATGTTTCCTATTTATGTGACTTGTGCTTCTTATGGTATTTTTGTCTGTATTTACTGTTGTCTTTTAGTCCTTGTCAATGTTTATGTCTACTACAAATAGCACGGTAGTTTCCTGAAGGAACTGTGTTTCAGTTTTTATCCATTGCCATGAAATGCTCTAAAAATGACAATAAAGCTGACTTTGACTTTGAATGATGAGGAGCACAGATAGAAAAAGAAGGCCATGGCAGGCATGGCTTCATTGCAACCTCTTTTTTCCCCAACAAACATTTCACCATTCACTATAAATGAATCAAAAAAAGTTTTATTTTCACACTTTCTCATGGACTAATTTTTAGTGCTATAGTGATGACATGAATACTAAAACATGTTCATCGTATGAATTTTACATAAATACATTTAAATGTGTATGTCACTACAGTTATTATAGAACTTTGACAGTTTTGGTAGCATTTTTAGTCGTTGTTGAAAAATCTCACAATTTTTTTTTTCTGAACTTTTATGAGAGGTATGCAATTAATGTGCTTTGGTCAGTTACTTAGCAACACTTACCAAGATACTGACCCTTCCCCTCTCTGAAGGGGGGGCCAACTGGACCCTTCATCATAGGTTGCATGTACTTCATTTGGGGCATAGGGGCATAGCCACCACACTCAGCATTACCCCCCAACATCAGCAGCAGCACACATATGGATACCAGTGTCA
Organism: Noturus placidus; assembly: GCA_022414735.1. NCBI lineage: Eukaryota > Metazoa > Chordata > Actinopteri > Siluriformes > Ictaluridae > Noturus > Noturus placidus. The sequence goes on along the minus strand of JAFFST010000301.1, from coordinate 75,495 downwards.
TGGTTGATTGTCTTCTTTGCTCAGAAACTCCAAACTGTGGAGAGAAAGACAGAATGAATAAGTGACATTCCACTCCTTATCAGTTCTTTTAAAGGTAACATTTGCATACACAGTTTAACAAGTCTGTTGGTAAAATCCAATTATCATTACTGAAAGCCAGATGTTCTAAAGGGATTTTGGAAGCTAAAACACCTAAAGCACTCCAGATTTGCCATACTTCTAGTTATGAATGAGGCTTTATTACTTCCTTTGTCTTTTCATATGTAAGTGTTAAAATTTCCGCTCCAAAAACCTTTCAGATACCATATTTATCTTGGCTTAATTGATATGTTTGGTTAAGTCCTAAGCCCACCAGATGCAGAGCTAGTAGCTGGAGAGATACTCTGTAACATTGGCAAACATAAACCATTTATGCTACAGGCACTTGAAAAGTGATAGCTATCTTATGACTAAGCACTGACCAATAAACATTCCATATCGTATAGCATGGAGGCTTTATTCTGCATGGTTGTTTGTGGGTGGATAACTGGGTAGTTCAAGTACAAGCTAAAATGAAAAAGAATGTTTGATTTACAGTGGTTGGGCTCAGTGGTCTTGACAGTCTGTTTGTTTAGTTTGCCATTCCTTGTGACAGCTGTACCTGTTTAATTTGTTCCAGGAAGTACATTTTTAAATAATTTGATCCTCATGTTACGCATCATACCATGGCTACATTTCATCAGGTGTACAAGACAGGCCACTGGGTGGGAGCAGACAGGCCATGATGGGTATATATATCACTGGGTCCTTAAACTGGGGATATCCAGGATTTGAGGCTATGTCTGCAGTACATTTCTCTGGTACTGCTGCCCTGATCCACTCTCAACATATCTATAGTTTCAGTCAAGCATTATTATTATCCTTGGACTCATCTTTTTCACTTGTCCCGATGGTTTCCAGATGGTTTCCTTCTGGTAAAACAGACCTGTAATTCTATTGAATGTGACAAGCACTCCGGAAATCAAAATGTCTCCCAGCTCTCCACAGCAGGGCTGCAGAAGTTCCCCATGAAGGAGGTCTTGCTGGACAGAACAAAAGCACTGGTCATAGGAGCACTGAAAGAATCTTGTCTGAAGGAATCATGGACATCCAGTCTATGGTTCAACAGTTTATGGGGTTCAGCTAGCCCATGCAATTATGTGTGATTGTAGTTGAATTGTGGATAGGACACTTGTTTAGACACTTTACTTCACATCTACTTCACATCCTCTTTCCTTGTGAAATTTGACACTGTGATTTATTACCACAGTCCTTCCTTCATTCAAAATGCAAAAATGCAAACACAACCTACAGGTCAGTTAAGCATTTTGATAATATTGAGTAATATTGAGTGTTAATTATGTGAAATTAATAGGATTTAATTGATTTTGCTGGTAATTCTCCCAGCAAAATCATATTCTATAAACTACTCTTACCGTAATGTCCTTGTGATCAGTGATACCTGTCTTAATGTAAAACATCATACATTCATATGCAGTGCCAGGGTACATCTAACTAATATAAAACAGATTCTGAAAATACACTAAACCTTTTGCGAAGGAAAAGTGCACATTGCAGTGTGCACATGTAAAAGAAAAGACTGAATATGAAATTTGTCCTGAATTTAATGTATGCCTATCTCAAATCAGGGAAACATGACAAAGAGCAAATTTGTCTAGAGTTAAACCTTTCTGCCTTGATGTTCCTCCCCCCTGGTCAAGCTAAAGGTCTAACTGCATGGAAAGAACGCAGACGGAAGAAGACTCAGCCATGCCATGTTTTCCCACTCAACACGGCTCCAAACAGGGCATTCTGTGCCTGTTTGCTGTGCCAAAATGACTGCAGTTCACTGGCTTTCTCCTCTTTTATCATTTTCATGTATTATTATTATTATTCCTGGAAGAGGGATGAAGGGTCTGTTTGTCTCCCAGAGGAAATGGTTAGGCTGAAATCTCATGGCAAGGCCTTTTAGCGGTGTGCAAATTTTTTTTGCCATGGTGAGCACATAGTTCTGTGGCTTGCCATCGGCTTTTACTGCCATGTAAAGACGTAAAGCTTAGAAACCATGAGCAATAGTCATGTCTGTGCAAGCATCTGTGTTAGTGCTTGCGAAAAAACATAAGCTTCCTCTTAGCTTTCAAATGTAGCTGTTTCCCACTCCAGGAAAAACACAATCATGAGACAGACTGGGAGGGAAAGAACAGAGGCCAGAGACAGAGGGAACAAGAGACACAGAAAGAAAAAGAGTGGTGGTGGCAAATCAGTGTTTGGTGGTTGAATGCTTGGCTGAGGTTGCCTGGGGGGTGGTACTAATCCTAGTGGCTGTGGTTTTGTGGGAAGAGTAATTTAAATGTGTTTAACAGTGTACCCAACGTCGAGCAAGCGTCCTAACACTCTCAGCGATCAAAATCAGACATTACTTTTGTTCCCCAGGCCAGCACAATCTGTTTATCAAATATTTTTCTTGAAAAGGGCTGCAGACACAGTTAAATAGTCTCACGCAATCTGTCTGGCCAAGTGTTCACCCGTGTGTCTGCATGTATTCACACACTCTCTGTTTACAATATATACCGAAACTGAGATCTAAAACACACATATGCACACATTGATGGATGATTGCCAAACAACTGGCCTATGAGGAAGATTAAAGTAAAGAACCTCTGAGAGGCATTTATTACAATTAAAAGTAGGGTATCCAACCCAGCCTAAAATGGACCAATCTGGCAGATGTCAGTGAATTTATTTAAAACAGATGTCTCAGAAAAAGGTCTCATACAAGAATTTATGGTAACAGCCACCAAAATTCAAAACATAACAGCATATTTATTTTAGAAAAGTCTGGAATAAGGATGCTTCCTCCTAGTCCTTAATACACTTTGGACCCATGGCTTGCTTACACTGAATTAGCTATACTGTGAAACAGTTCAATCTTTACCTATTCCCCACACACCACATAATAAAGTAAATCAATAAAGCAATAATAAAGTGAAACATCTTAACACAAGCCCTTTCCTGAAAGCATACAGTTCTTTGGGAGACAGCGAAAGAAACTTCAACTCAATAGTTTTACCATTTTCTCTAATATTGACTGCACTGGCGCCAAGACTAATAGTGTAATCTCTAAACCCAACATGGCAGCTCAGGTGACAACCAAAACATCAAAACCCCAAGAGCTATAAGTAAATACTCTCCGAGAAAAAGGTAAACCTTCTTTTCAACACTTTCATTCAGCATCAAGTGGTCCTTACCAATGTTTATAGAGTGTGTACTGCACTAAAACCCACAAAGAGTCTTGTGGACCATTGCCTTTCTCAGGTGGAGACACAGCAAGCACCACTGAAGATATCCATGACAGTGGATCACGATCTTCTATAACAAACCACATAAACAATGCCTCCAAACCCATACAGTAAAAACATTTGTAATAAACAGAGAGTGTGACTGGTGAAGCATGTGTGTATTTTTGAATGGTGTATTTTGAGGGTATGTATCTGGCACTTATTGAGTTCAAGGGAGAGCAGGAAAATGGACATTAGTTTTTTTTTATACTGAGAATCCTCTTTTCAGCAGTAGGTAAGCCCCAAGAGAGACTGAGTGGTACCTTCTCTTGTTCACTATCATCATTCACTTGCTTATTTTTTAAACCTACTGTTTGTGAACTGCCACTTGTAACTCACCCGGAGAGCACCGTTCGGCTTTGAGCAAACATAAGCAAGCAATTATGGCTACGACGCTCGTTTTCAGTACAGTGTGCATTCACTTTTTTGATGGAATGCCACATTAGTGGTAGTCCTAACCCAGCCCATGTGTTGCAATTGAAATGGAGGCCTGGCTAAATTGGTTTGCAGAGAGCGTTTCTCAGAGACAGTGGCTTGTGAAGCAGACCACAAAAGGGGATCTATACTTTGCAGACTTCTCCCTGCTCGGCTGACATTTAACAGAATCATTATAAAAAAATGATCTATTTAATGCTGCAGGAGCTTGCTGAGGCATGACGTAAGCATAGGTTTGGCCTTCAGTTTTCCATCCATACCTCCATCAATAGGGCTTCCAGCCTTCCCCAGATCCCATAGGGGGTTAAGCAATGATCCTCAGCTAAGGCTCTCATCAAGTGAAGTGACAGGCATGCTAATTTAATCACGCTCCTTTGCAGTTTCACCTCATCCAAACAGGACTTCCACACACCGAGAGGTTTGGTAAGCGGTGCACAGGATATGGAAAATGTTTCCCTGATAATTCAGATGTGAATCTTTTTCTCCTCCCTCTCTATAAATGCTTGTTGAACCATATCACAGAGCAGACATAATTAATCTTGCTTGTATTTCGTTCTTGGCTTCAGGAATGATGCTTGGGACTGGTGTGTATGTCGCAATACAGTTTACAGGAACATGTATTCACAAACACTCTGTTCACTCTACAGAAGTGCACGCTGTTGATAACCGGATGTATGACATCAGCATGGGCTTTATTCAAGGTTACCTTCACAGCAATTTTAGTATGCACCATTTATGCCGCCAATAGAGAAAATGTGGAAATATGTTAACAATAATTCCGCTACTCAGTTGTTGTCTATGTAAACATACTGAGTGTCGTTGAAACGCGATTCCACTTGGCTCTGATTATTTGGGTCAAACCGAGTTCAATGGACACCATATTAAAATTATTTGTTCTATTGTCCTAGTTATTTATAATTTGCAGTTATCTAGTCTCACTATTTGCTGTTGTGTGTACAAAGCCAGTGTATTGTCTGGTATGTTGCACTATGGTTACATATGTAAATACGGTTGGCACAGTGGTGGGGTGCATTGCTGCCTCACAGCTCCAGTGTCCTGGTCTAATCCTGAACGTTTACTGTCTGTGTGGAGTTTTGCAGGCTCTCCCCATGTCTGTGTAGATATTCTTCAGGTTCTGAATTGTCCCTGGGTGTGAATGTGTGTATTCCCATCTTATGCCCAGTGTTCCCGGGATAAACATCTGGATCCAATAAAATACTGATCAGGAGAGAGTGGTTACAGGAGATGAACGAATGGATATATGTGCATATACAATGAAAAGGATGTCAGTAAAATGTAAATATATAAATGATTAACTGACTTTTCAACTATGACTTTAGCCTGGAAAGGCCATAAACATCTGGACACTCTCTGCTTCTCTCTCTCTGTCTCTCCCTCTCTCTCTTAAAAACACACACATGTACACACACGCACACACACACACACACACACACACACTTTCAGTATGTCCTCCTTTTATTTCTTATAAATAATTAAATAAAACCTTTAACTGGATCACAGTTTAATGATCAAACACCTCCACAACATCAAATTTGTCACATAATTCTGGAGTCATTTAGTCCCCATAA
>JAFFST010000301.1:44494-59460 GCA_022414735.1 Noturus placidus | reverse complement strand
ACCCACCTCTTCCATCAACACCTAACCATCTCATAATAAAAAAAAAAAATAAAAAAAAATATGCACTTACACCTCTACTCTGCGCACGTTGCTTCTTTTAGTACTCAATTAATAGATATTGTATAGTGGCACTACTTGTATTGTTCCCTGCTTGATATCACTTTGCTTGTATCTCTCATTTGTAAGTCGCTTTGGATAAAAGCGTCTGCTAAGTGAATAAATGTAAATGTAAATGTAAAAAAAGGCCCTTTGTTTAACTGCTTAAAGTACAAACATTGTGCTGTGTTCCATTTGTGCTGATGGCCTGATACAACCTCTGTAAATGAGAGGAAGGGAAAAGGGAGCACCTTATTGAGGGCTCCAGTGGACTGCACACTGCATAGTCCTCAGGGGAGAGTGCAGGAAGAGCAAAACATGCCCATTGGACATGTACATTTCAGGTGGTTTGTTTTGTTTTGAGTGAAGGCCTCTGCTTGGCTGCTGCATTTCTGTGAAAATTGTCAGAAGTGTGTAGGTTAGATTGCTGCGAGAGTAAATAGAGCAAGTCAGATGAGACAGAACGAAACCCAGAAAAACAGAAGAGCAGAAACCAGATACGGTCAAAATAAAAAAAGTAAAGAAAGTAAAGAAAGCTGTATGCTGAAGAATGAGCACTGTGCAGACACTGTGCAGACGCCGTTCAGGAAACCGAAGCCTGTCAACTGGATTGTGGAGAGAGACTTTACAGTCATTTTGTTTGATCTTTGAATGCCTTTCACAATTTAGAGGAAAAATTTAGAGCACTCTGTTCTTCCACCCCCTTTCATTTCTTTAAAGTTCACGCTTTGATATAGAAGTTCCTCTTGGTGCATTCCTGTTGGGCTTAGACAATAGCTCTGTAGGATGGCAAACCAGGTGCATGGGTTACAGTGAGAGGGCCTTTGCCCAACTAACTGTGTATGGAATTATAGGTCTCGGGAGATTTTATAGGAATATTAAAGTTGAAGGGAAAGTTATTTTTCTCTAGCCAATTTGGACATTGTGTATATCAACCAATTGCAGCAGCACAATTTGTTAATATGTGGTCAGATTGATTAAACGTATATTCCACATTGTGTGTGTGTGTGTGTGTGTGTGTGTGTGTGTGTGTGTGTGTGTGTGTGTGTGTGTGTGTGTGTGACTTGGGTTGACCTAGGAAAGACACTTGCACAGGTTAGTAGGTCAGCTTTCTCTGTGGAGGTTTCTTTGGTCAAGTAGGATTTGGTTTGTGCGGATCAGCTGATATTTTCAGAATCAGGAATGTGGATTACTGAAACCAAGCAAAATAAAAGTACAGTGTAAAGCTGTAATATAACGATCCTGTTAGCATGACACTTAAACAGCTAATTACCTCACCATATATTATTACATTATGCTAGCTACCATTTTTAGCCTGGTAAATAAGGTTTCCAGAAAACCAAAACATGAGATAGGGCAAACATTTTGGAACTTTCATTTGGTCAGTTGGCTAGCTAATAAATAGAAATTAGTCCACCACTGTTATAGCTGCATATCACTAAAGGCAACCTCTAGCATTAATTGAGAAGGCTTATCTGCCATCATGGGAGGACTACCAGAGAAAATGACACATGTAATCATATTCAGTAGATGGTATACTGTATACAAATGCATACTGTGAAACATCTGAAATACCAATTCCAAAAAAGTTGTGTAAAATATAAAAACAGAATGCAATGATTTGCAAAGATTCTTTTTAGTAACACTTACTTTTCCATCCTTTTGTTGCCCCGTCCCAACTTTTTTGAGACGTGTTATGGCCATCAAATTAAAAATGACCTTATTTTTTGCTTTAAAAGGTATATTTCCTCAGTTTAAACATTTGATATGTTTTCTATGCTTCTATTGTGAATAACATATGAGCTTATGAGATTTGCACATCATTGCATTCTATTTTTATTTACATTTTACACAGCGTCCCATCTTTTTTGGGTTGCATGTTAGATTTCACTTTAGGAATCTGACAAATGTGTTTTGTTCATAGATTATGTGTTATTAGATACCTTAGTAAAATTTGTAGCTGCAGTCTCAGTTTTCTACTCAGTACATGTGTTATAACAATCCCTTTTCTCTTAACCCATTTTATTAATTTGCTGATCAATCAGTCCCAAAGCTAAATTCAAACAAATATTTAAACTCATATTTCTGCAGAGCAACAATTGATAAGTATGCAGATATAAAGCCAAAGACACGCTTCCACCCAAACAAGCATTCCAGCCAAAGTACAATCTCATGGGAGGGATGAGAGACGGCTGTTTTTTTAGGACTGTGTAAAAACAGGCTGGCTTAAAAAGAGAGGCTCAATCACTATTAATGAGATTATGATCACTATTATTTTCTTCAAAAGAGACTTGGAGGACTGTGTATCAGCGCAAACATAAGCTAGCAGCTCTAATGCTATCTTAATGATTTCTGTGCCCTGGCTTTATTTTCATCTGGATGGCGAGACCCAGTTTGACCTCCATATTTGCAGACCCCGTCAAGTAAAGAGTCAGAGGCCTATTAGTCTGGAACCATGTGGAACCTGTGCTTCTCCGTCATTATCACACACACACACACACACACACACACACACACACACACAAGCATGAGGCAGACTGCAGTTCCAGATGGCTAGAGGGGAGGGGAAGGAGAGTCCAGCCAGCACAGTCAGGCCTAAACACATGGGAAGGCTAGACAAACACTTTACTGACCCAAACAAGAATCACCTTCATCTGTAAAATCAGCTTAAATCCCTCTCAGTACAAAGTCTGCAATGGTTTTTAGAGGCTAATGTGGTTATTTCTAATGCATGGCTAGATCTATTCATTAGTGAATGACTCTCTGTGCAGTTGTAAGTAAATGGCTTATAGAAGTTGGATGATAGGGGGCTCATTTCTGCAATAGCAATTATCTTGTTCCCTAAACCTGCTCTTTAATGGAAATGTTTGCTCCATGCCAAATTATGTGCCTGTCCTGGCCAGCCTTGACACAATAATGCATTCCTGTACTCTCCTCATTTTGTTTGTTTTCTTTTTTCTTTCACTGGAGATGTTGTCTCACAAGGTTGCCTTGTCAGGGCTGGCAATTAGGTTAACAGCTGCAACAAAATGGAACTTGACATCTTTCTCGTTTTCGTTTTGGAAAGAGTTGGAAAAACTATTATGTTTACTAATCAACAGAGAGGAATATTACTGTATTGTCAAGAGACTATCAAAATTTTCAAATGTTTAAGACACTGTCAATAATGTATAATATAAAGAACTTGTGTTCTGTGTTACATACCCTAGCACTAATCTACTTCATTACTGAGGTCATCGATTGGTTATTTGCTATTTAAGTGTATCAGATTCCTTCATCATGCTTCAGGTTAGAGGAATTTGGCTATACACCAAGCCAGAGTATGAAAGAACAATGATATTAGATGGACAGGCTAAAATCTAATATCTATCAATAGCTTGTCTGTTAGGGTTAACGATGCATTGTATCATGAGGTCTCATTAATGGGATAATTTGAATAGAAAAGAGAAATCTACTAGAAATTTATAGATCTTTTGACTGTCCTTCTTTTGCAATTTTGGTTTGATTGGATAGTGTGTGCTTAGTCTAATTACATTTAATTTTCCTTCCAAAGGCACTTTAGGGAATAAAAAGAGGATAGACTAAAGAATCCACCTTGTTCACATTCATTACACCAGTGACAGTATTTCACATGCCCTTTCACAACCATTGTTGATGATGCATTAACTATCAGTGCGTTTACATGGACAACAATAATCCACAATTAACCCGATTACGACAATACTGTGATTAAGAAACTACCATATAAACAGCCATTTTTAATGACCTTAATCTGATTAAGGTCATACTCAAAGTACGCTCTAATCGAATTAAGACAGGTGGAGTACTCCTGTTTTAGTCGCATTATGGACGTATATTACAGACATGTAAACATCTTAATCACATTGTTAACGTCGTGTGAGAGTTTTCACCACATTTTGTAACAGGACACAATCACACAGCAGTCCTCAACATTTTACAGCGAACAAGAGTGTTCAGCTGTGTCCCAAACCGCATACTTTGCTTCTATAGGCCTGTAGTCAGGAAAAATACATGTATCTTGTCTACCATATAGACAGTCAGTAAGCGGTTTGGGACTTAACCCCCGGCTTCAAGCAGTTGTCTATTAGCACGTACAGCATGACAAATAATTAACTGCACTTAAAGCATTCGTAATTTTTTGTTTTATAAAAACACCCACAAATGTATATGGTATCATAAGGAAGATGAACTGTATGTTGATATGTGAAATTCTGGAGGAATGTCGGATGGAGTGGTGCAGTGATGTAATGACGCCGGCTGTTAATCTAATTATATTCTACAACATGTAAAATGAGAACATGACAGGAGTATTCTAAAAGCAAATCATGTAAACACCTTAATCACATTATTATCTTACTTAGATTAAGGTCAATAATTAGATTACTGCTTTCCATGTAAACGTGGTCACTGTGTCAGCAACATGGGCTGAAAAATATAAACCTGAATGGAGATCAAATCTACAAAGTGTTTCACTTTGTGTAATCATCTGACATGACTGATGGGCTGCATGAATCTACAGTCTGGGCTAGACAAAAATCAGCCCCAGCCTCACTCACTCATGCCATTTTGTATATTTTTCTTATGACCATTGGTAATGCTGTTGTGTTTGGTTCCACAAAGTCCAACATAATTCAACTTAAAACATTAGATATTATTTGATAGCCAAAAATTATGTGAATGCTTAAAGTGAAACTGCATTTTTAGCAGTTAACCCTGACCAATTTGCCCCAAAGCTGTCCATCTTAATTAAGAAGCATAATTTCAGAATTCTTGTGATATGGAGAGAAAAAAAACTTTCACAAGATATGTCTATTAACTAGATTCATATGAGAAATCCTGTAATTTCAAATCATGTTGCTAAATTGTGTAAAAGAGATAGGAAAACAATATAAATATGCTAAGACCATGAAATACAAAGAACCCTACTATGAGTAGAGCAGGTTCTGATGTAATTACTTTCAGTTCAAGATCATGCTGTTTTCATGCTTCCATTCATCAGGTACTGACCAATCACTGTTCTATTTAGTAGAGTTTGGAAGAGAAAGGGGACAAAGCTCAATAAGAAAAAGAGTCATGGGAAAAGCACTCCCTGACATTGAATATGGTACAGCTCCTTTATACATACAGGGGAAAAACAACTTATAAATCTACAGTATAAGTATAAAATGACATAGGACAAATTCATGAGTCTCATAACAAATTGCCAATTTAGAGCATTTTGATAGATATTTTTTATGTCATAAAACAGACCTTCATATTTTTAAAAAAGGATATTGTAAAACCAAGGGCACTATTAGACCACAGACCACATTGGACCACATGACCAGGGTCTTTATTTTACCAGTTTCAAATGAACGTTTGTGACTAAATGGCTGTTACAGATATTATTATAATTACAATAATCTTTAGTGACCATACTAAGACATTTGGGAAAGCCATCATTTTGGTCATAAGCTTGGAAATCATTATTTCATTTATTGTTTGTGTGTGTGTGTGTATGTGTGTGTGTGTGTATGTGTGTGTGTGTGTGTGTGTGTGTGTGTTTTAAAGAGGGGAGTATTAAGTGCCAAATTAATCCTTGTTAGACTATTGCCATTTTTACTAGACAAGATTCTGTGGCACTTTAGGCAAGCTCTGTGGGCCTTTGCATACTGGGCATAAATCCATAGATGCCTTGGGCCTCTACATACAGTATTATTGCGATTCAGACCACGGAGAAATAAAATATTGAAGAAACACATACAGCTGTCTTTATGTCTGGTAAGTTAGTGGACAGTCTGCTACAGACACTATTTAAAGATTGGCTAGAAATCTGAAATATGGGTGGCACAGATTGATATAATTTATGATAGTTTTTGTTGCAGATTATATCAACTACCATTTCACTGGACAACACAGATTCATTGGTACTCTAACTCTGTTGGCCTTTGCATACTGAGCATGTATCCACAAACACCATGGGACTTGAGGTATTGACTCTTGTTAACAACAAAATGATTGGCCAGAAATCTGTAGTACTGGTGACACAGGTCAATAGCCCACAACTGTTCTCAAGTGGAAAATGTAAGAATGTTTGTGATGTAGAATGATCTCCAGTTACCCTGTATTTATTTTACTGGTCGATATGCAATAAATATTTACTATATGCTTTAAAATGATTGCTAGGATGGTAATATTTGTGGGATAACATTATAAATCTACACTTTGAATCTATACTCCTGTCCAGTGCTTAAGCATTCTTTGGTTTGTCCCTCTGGGGGAAATTTTAAAGTTTCTATGTACAGCTATTAGAGAGGATTCCAAGTTGCTCTTAACTATCCAGAGAACCCATGACAAACCTTTTTTTTTCGAAATTATTGCATTATACTTGATGGATATGGTACAACATAAGAAAGTGAATATAAAACACATTTCACTCTATTTTGTATGATATGATGTGCTGAGAGAGGATAATACTGTCATGGTCGTTGAAACAGTGGGAAAATAATGCAAAAATAATAGTCATGGAATGTTTAGCTGTACAACGCTGTTATATGGCCTGGAGGAGAATTGCAGGCCATAAATTACATTGATGAGCCCTTATTTTGAAATACATGGTTTGATTTTGATGATATTTCTGTATGTAGCCATATTGACTAAGCTAAAGGAATACACTGAAAAAAATATACTTCACATGAGGTGCACACTCATGTTAATGTTCTCATTAGAAAAAAAGGAAGAAAAACCCACGCAGAATGGCAGGAATGAAAATCTTTCACACCTTGCTTTGTGCACAGTAAATCCTGCAATGACATTCAGCACCCCCATAAAACCTGACAAGAATGAGACTAAAAGAAACATGAAAATAAACATTGTCTGACAGATTATTTTTTTTAAATAAGTAAGTAATTAAGGTAGGAAGGAAGGAAGTAAAGCTTTATTTATATAACACTTTTTAAAACAATATTTACAAAGTGTTTTACAGAAGTCATACAGTAGATACAGGAAAATAAAACCAATAGTAAGTAATAACCTTTAATAAACCTCTCTCAATCTTTTTTTCTGAGACATAGACTACCTGTGGTTTTTACTGTAATAATATAGATAGTGCTTAAAATCCTATGGGAATGTAAATATTTATGTGGGGTGGTATGGTGTGTGCTCACATGCATCAGTATAAGCGAAATAGAGGGGGGAAAATGTGTGTGTGCATACTATGAGTGTTTGCCTATAGGTACCATGGCTGTACATTTCCATGCAGACTCATAATTCATATATTGATGATTATAATGGTTACCACGTTTGCCTCACACCGTCAGGGTTGGGGGTTCAATACTTTGATTCCTGTGGTTTCCCTGTGTGCGCAGAGTTTGTTCTCCTTGTGCTGTGGGGGTTTCTTCTGGGTACTCCTGTTTACACCTCCAGTCCAAAGACATGCATGGTAGGCTCACTGGCATGTCCAAAGTGTCTGTAGTGTATGAATGGGTGTGTGAAAGTATATGTGATTGTTCCTTGCGATGGACTGGCACCCTGTCCAGGGTGTACCCCGCCTTGTTCCCGATGCTCCCTGGAGTAGGCTCCAGGTTCCCCGCGACCCTGAAGGATGGATGGAAGATGGATGGATGGATTGAATAATTGAGGCAATTGTTCAATGCTTAGTGTGGAAGCATGTGAACTGTTCAGTATGAGCAAACAGTCAAGCATCTTCTCCTCCCTTAATGTTCACTCCTATGTGCAGCCACATATATAAAAAATGTAGTTTCCAAATGAGCAGTACTGCTTTCCTTTATCCTCTCAGAGGCAAACCAACTGAAAGCAATTACAGAAACATTCCAGCCATGTGCAGAAGAGTGGGAAAGGGGTAGAGAGGGAAATTGGTGGAATGAATGAAGGCTGGAGTGTATATGAGGTGACTGGCAGTGCAGATGGTGAGCACATCATAATCCAACTCCCCAGATAATGAGATGTGACTTTATTTCCCACAAATGCTCTCTGAGATTCTCCCGACTGAAGCAGGAACATCCAGGGACACAAATCTGTACAAGGATCTGCTCAGCGTCTGGATCTATCAAATTGCCCATTCTCAAATTCTTGTGTATTCCTTCAACTCATTTCAAGTCTCTGACTGCATGCATGAGTGTGTTATTTGTGGGTGAATGGCATTCTAGACCCAATACTTTGAAAGAACATTTGATGTTTAGAGAACTGAAGCATTTGAAAGTTTTATTAAAAGAAATGCTTAGTGTATTCTTTACCCAGTTAATGGTTTTTAATGCAACTTTACATTATTTACGATCTATTATAATGCAAGGGCATGTCTGAAAGGAAACTTTTGCCAAGTAAAGTTATGATCTTCAGCTGTTTTATTTCTGAAATTCTTATGAAAGTACAAGAAGTGTAGAAGGAGTGATTTCTAGATTTATTTACTTTATCCTCTATCAGGACATTCTTCTGTTTTGTCTATTTATATCCATGCTACTCGAGAACTCGAGTAGTCTGCACAGAGCTCTTACCTTGACATCACTGAACACCTTTGGGATGAATTGGAATGCTAGGCCTCCACACCCAACATCAATGCCTAACCTCACTAATGCTCTTGTGGCTGAATGAACAGAAATCCCCACAGCTACACTTCAAAATCTACTGGAAATTCTTTATAGAATGGCGGAGATTAGTGCAACAGCAAAGGGGGACTAAATATGGAATGAGATGTTCAAAAAGCACAAATGGTTGTGGTGGTCAGGTGTCCACAAACCTTTGGCCATAATGCATTATACTGCATACTATAGTATATAGATTTTATTAAGTAATGTAAATGGTAAATGATCTGCACTTAAATAGTTCTTTTATCCAAAGCGCTTTACACTGTGTCTCATTCACCCATTCACACACTCACACACCAATGGTAGCAGAGCTGCCATGCAAGACACTAACTTGCCATCGGGAGCAACTTGGGGTTCAGTGTCTTACCCAAGGACACTTCGGTATGTGGAGTCATGCGGCCGGGAATCGAACCGTCAACCCTACGATTAGTGGACAACTCGCTCTACCAACTGAACCACAGCAGCCCCTAATGTACTATATGTACCATATTAAGTAATAGACAGAGTTTCTGATAAACGCATCGTCAAAGCGGTATATGATTTTGCTTGCAGAGACAGAACAGCTGTCTCTTTGTATTGTTTTTCACTTTCTTCCACTTTTTCTTTTCTTCTCTTTTGTTTTTATTACATTATTAATACAGGACAGTCTTGACAATCTAAACTAGCAGTGATGCAGAAAACCAATATCAATATCGAAATGCTATCATCACATATTGTTTCAAGAGAAATGTTAATGCTTAAATTCATGATTTTTCTATGGCCTCATGTATTGGTGGGATATGACATTTTGCTGCCATTAGTCATCACATTGCTAGCCTTTAGCACGTGTTATAAACACATGCAAATAAGTTCATTAGAAATGTTTTATTGTTCAGAGCACAAATACATTCACGGAGCTGGATTTGTTACTATGGGCTACAGGGTGGACTTCCTCTACAATAGTCTCACTGTGCATGGTTTTAACCGGACCATCCACACATAGATGCAGCATTTACAGCACTACTGAGACTCTGTGTGCAGATATGTTCTCAGTGTGCTCTCCTTACAAAGTTTTTGATTGAGAAAAAACCCATGCCAGGAAAATAGATCTGACAGGGATAATAATGTTTGAATTGAAAAAGATCATACATTCTTTGTAGAGAGGGGTCATCTTCTAACATGCCTGTCTCCACCCAGTAGATGGGACTGGTGACCTTCTCACTTAGATAAGCCTCATTTCATCTTAGGCTCAAAGGTACAATTCAGTCTTTGTCTTCTCAAGGGTTCATTTTACAGGTGACTTTGAACTCTAGATGCCCCACAGCTGAAATCTCATCAATTGAACAATATTACCATGATGACATGTGGAGACCAGGCTTGGTCACATCCCATAATGAGTCAAGTAAAGTGGAACCCAATGATTACAATAGACTGAGGATGTTTGCATTGTAAAAGTTAAGTAGTAAAATAAAAGATTATTTTCCATATATTTTAAAGAGAGAACATATTGGAGGCTCCTGCTGTTTTCTTTTAAAATTGTAATTATCTTGCACTTTTCATTAATTCAATAGATTTTGTCTTACTCTGCTCTGTTTTTCTTTTCACAATTAACTTTGAACCACGTTAAAATGTCTGGAAAAAAAAACATGAAAATTATTAAAACTATTCAGACCCGATTGAGGCCTAGTGTAAGCACCACGATCACAGCCGCAAGTGAATCGCTTTCTTCCCCTGATGCTGTGTTCACACACACAGTGATTTTATTGCTGCAAGTTGCCAGTCTGTACTATGAAGTCGCAGGTAGGCGTTCCTACTACTGTTTTCCATAGTAACATGGGTGACGCAACTAACATTCCACTTTGACAACAAATCAGTTTTCTTGTTGCTGAAATAAAACATTCTGTTAAGAGATGATCTTAAATAAAGTTCACCAGAGTATATATGTTTTATACCCTACGAGATGAAGGAGAAGCAGTATGTGCTCAGCCATCTATCTGCGGCAATAGCACAAGTGTCAATTAGCTTAGCTTATGGCCTTAGTGTGTTTAAAGCAAAACTAATTATAATAATGAAACACACTCACTGTTGCAGTTGAGCAGAATACCATTGTAGCCACTATCTCAGTAAGTGAGCGTCACCATCAGGGTGTCATTCACTATATGTTCGATGGTGACTGGGAGTTAGTGATAAAGTTGCTACCGATGCTACCATATCGACACTGAAAGGTAATGTTGGGGAAATGGAGCATGGTCTCTCCGGTTGAACCGATGACATAGCTCAGTTGAAGACTACTATCGAGTCTCTCACTGCTACCGTAGACAAGTTGGAGAATAAATGTGAGGACTTGGAGTCTAGGTCACAGTGCAATAACATTAGGATAGTGGGAGTTCCAGAGGGGCCTGATGACTTGCTGAAGGAAATGTTTGATCTGGAGAAGGAGCCGGTTTTGGACCGGACCCACCGGACCCTTCAGCATTAATAATAAATCATCAAACTGTTAGTTTTGACTTGCAATGCTACCATTGGACTCCTGTGAACGGGTTCAAGCAGACATCACTGCAAAAAGCGAGGCTCGAGAGGAAGTTACCGTGAGGAGCAGAGAGGGAAAGGGCACAAAACGAAATACACAAAAAGGAGTGTAGCAAAGTTACTGACCTGTTCATACAGTGCTTCAAGTGCAGGTCATTCTCACCTGTAAATTCTGTAGCTTTGTGTTTACTAACTTAGCTAATCAAGCATTAACCACAGTTTCACTACTAGCAAACATTAGCACGATATCGTCTTCTAAAATATGCTAAAGGCCAGCATTATCTACTGTATAATTATAATACTAAGTAATTTAGCAGACAAGTATCCAAATTTATGTCTAGTGCCTCTAGGGAGCCCTCCATGTTGTTATTCAAAATTTAAATAACAACATGGAGGGCTCCCTAGAGGCATATATATATATATATATATATATATATATATATAAACAAAATATAGTTTGGTTAAATCTCAGGTACTTTTAACTAAAAGAAATTTAGATTCGGTGCTCACAAATTACATTAAGGTTAAAAGGTTGTTGTTTTCCAACAATGTGGAGACAGTTCTGTTTATAGTAGTAGACTATAAACAGGTCCATGAAAAATGGCAAAATAAAGTGTCTTCTTCTTTTAATGCACTTTTGTGAGTGAAATGTAGAGAGTTACTGGCAACTTTGCACTTGTGGTATTTGTTAACTGCTTTGCTGATATAAATTAGGATTGCTTCATTACCTCTAGGTTGATTGTTTGTTTTCATGGGAGGACCAAACTGTGTGTAATAAATTGAATTTAATACAGAAAAAATAAGGTTGTCAGTGGTTTAAAAATTTGTTCTGGGTCTGTGGGGTGGCCTGGATGAGTGGGAGACTCCCGACCTGAAATGATGTCCCAGTCTGGCCTTGATCAACACATTATGACCAATAAAATTAAACAGCTCTGTTGTACAATATATCATTGCACATTATAGGAGGCGAATTTCTATAGAAGGAGCTGACACAAATTCCCTCTGATTTCTCTTTAGTGAAAAGTGAACATCAGTAAAACAAACGCTTTAGCAAGCACATTACGGATACATTTAAATCTAAATTTAACTTTAGACTGAGATTGCATGCTCATCTTAATTGGTCTTACTCCTCTGTGAAAAGACTTACAAATTACAGGAAGCAAAGGTTTCAGTTGTATAATCAAGTAAAAATATTTGTCTCCTAGCAAATATGGCAAGTGACCAATTTGAAACTGCCAAACCTCTCTCAGATCAAAGCTGCCACATGCTGCTCACAAAATGACTGCACAAGAAGACACTCACATGGTGATGAGTACTGTAGCTTGTAAGACATGTGAATTTTTCTTTATTCCCATCCACCCAGTGTGTGTACAGGGTAGGAAAGAGTTTTTTGTTCTTAAGAAGAGTTATTGGCACATCACTAATAACTAAATCTCTGGTTTGCATTAGAGCAGCAGCAACAAATAGAGCTTTGATTGGCTGCATTGAGGAAGGAAAAACTGAGAGAGAAAGTGCATGTAACCAGCTGTAGGCCACATGAAACACTTTGGTAATGGATTAGAAGCATACACTAATTAAAATATTGTATTTATTGGCTAGAGAATATCTCCTTTGAGATGATTACTAAGTAATTACTGTATCTTTTGGGAATTTGGAAGATTATTTAAAAAGTTGAAATAAGGTTAAGCGTATTAATCTACTTTCAAATGCTCTTCTTGAGGTTTGTTTAAAAAAATCTAGGAACATTATGGATTTTTCTCTATTCTCAGCATGTTTGATCTCTTTTATCTGTCCAAACAGGGCAAGATTCCAATCTATTGCTACCATAGACAACATCCTTTCAGAACCTAAATGGCCAGTTGTGCTTGGAAGCTGGACTGCATATCGCCCATATGGGTGCTCTCATCTTGACTGTCTGTGCTGTGAAATAAAATTATTTGGTGGTCTGGAGGTTTTGCTGGAAATCTTGAAGAGAGTGTTTGGGAGGTAAACAACTATAATCTACTTATTATAATACAGACATTAACACAGTTACAAGCACATGATATACATGACCATTGGTTGTTTTAATTTAAGCATAAATCAAACAGTAATCATCTACATACAGCACCAGGTTGATAGGAAAAGTGGAGTTCCGACTAAATTTGACAATTGCAATCTATTGAGTATCTAAATAATAATAATAATAATAATAATAATAATAATAATAATAATAATAATAATAATGATAAAAGACTGAGCTACTGGTAGCGTTCATCCATTCCAAAAAACAGCCTAAATGTACTTGGTGAACACATTTAAAACAGAGCTCAATTTTTAAAGTGGAGTTTAAATAGCCACAAATGCCTATTTATCCCAGTTCTAATAAAATATCAGTTCCTACCTCTACTCCTATAGCTGGAATGGAGGGGAAAACCTTGGCTGTAGAGTACAAAGAAAAGTTATAATTTAAGTTTTATTTGAAGGACCTGAACTGTGGAGGAGCTGGCTCCCATGTCATGAATCCCATGTCTTCATTTGCTGCCAGACACGGTTCAAGGAAAAATGGGAGCAAGTGCTCTGAATCAAACATCAGCAAATAATAATAATAAAAAAAATCGCCCAAACACACCACATCAGCCTACAGTTTAATCTAGTGTAAATCAGGTCCTTTGTTTCAGCTGGAGTCTGATGTTCAGGTATAGAGCTGTACAAAACACAGACTAAATGCCTCCAGCTGGACCTCAACTCTTATTAAGGTGCCTCTGTCACTGACCTCAATGATTTCCATGGTAAGAAAGCACAGAAAGCACAACATTCAAGCAAAACCTGCATACAACTAAAGGCCGTATCCTGGCAAACCGCAAGATATACACTTCCCTAGACAGTGGATTAAGACATGATAACTCATTCTACAGAGGAATACTAAATGTCACATTTGTACATGAGTACATTGCTTGGAACAGTGTTTAAATTGTACCATGTGTTTGCCTTCGACTGAATGTTAGATGAATATTTTGTTCGAGTTAAATCAGGTATGAAAGTCACCAAGAGTAGTGTAGTCTGGGTCAGTCCATCCACTATTTCAAAACATCTAACATCAAACATCTAACAGACTTAAATACACATTATAGGCATGCATTTGTTCTACCCTACTCTGATGGAAACTGTTAGGAGAGTGGTTTGATGTGTGGATAAACATAATGAATTACTCTCCAAAGTATTAAATTGAGTTACAAAATAACTGAAGTTTAGAAGAAAAGCCAGGCCTGAAGCACCACCTTCTTCCTAGTAAGCTTCCTTTAAATTCCCATCTCTCTTATTCTCCACTGGTAATGAAGTTTTCACACCCACCACCTCCCTGTCTTGCCTTAAAAATGGTAGAAATCTAAAACAGGAGAAATAATGTATTTAAGAATTATAGAAAAGTAATGTATTAAATAATTATCTCTAATTATGTTTGTGTACCATGGTGCAGGATGTTGGCTTACAAACGTAACTTAATATGCAAAAAAAATATTAGTTGTGTGGACTTCAAAAAATGTCTTACAACATTTTATACACAGCTTCATAGTTAAATACAGTATAAACCAATTTATTTGATTATAGAAAATATAAAAATATAACAAGATATAAAAATATACAAAATATACATTATACAAAGATATAGATTAGATTGTTTAAATATAATATTTAAACATATATATATTTCTAAACAATATATATATATATATATATATATATATATATATATATATATATATATATATATATATATAT
>JAFFST010000301.1:21710-44379 GCA_022414735.1 Noturus placidus | reverse complement strand
TTTGTTGAATTAAGAGTATTTAAATGTAAAGAAAAATGTCAGCGATGGATACAATTCCTAAATGGAAAACATGAACACATCCCATAACGTAGACCCTCTGTACATGAGTGCATACGCCTACACCCAGACACCGTACACAAGCCTCAGAAGCCATCCATAGAAAGAATACTGATAAACGTGCTTTGATTGTATTGGTAGAGACATTTACAAATGCCCAGCAATGAAAAAGAGGCTTCTGATAGAGATGATGGTAAGCAAAAGGAAAAATAATAATAGCTGCCTGACAAGCTTCCTTATTTCTCTTCACTGCCAATGGAACGGAAAAACTCAGTGCCGTCCAGTAAATTTTCAAAAGGCAGAAAAGAGAAAGAAAGGAAAATGCTGGAGAGGTGAGAATGTGAGAATGAGATCTGGCAGAGCTTAGAAGAGTGAACACAAAATTTGAGAAAAACACAGCTAAAATGAGGGACAGGAACTCACATACAGCACCAAATGAGGTACAGAACCTCAGTGTTATTTTTACCAACTATTGCGCAGAGATTCGTGCTCAAATGCTCAACACTGAGAGTGCAGTGTAAAGCCAACACATGCTCTAAAAGTCGGAAGCTATTGATGATGCTCAAATGAAGCCCAAAGGGGCCATATGCCTTTGCAGACTGAATATTGGGCAGCGAGTTTCATTCATCAGCCTCTGAATCTGTCCGCTTCAGAGATTCTATAAATCAATTTCTAAGAAAGAATGCATTTGTGTACATTATGTGTTCTAGCAAACTTGATCAGATGCCTTTGTTAAATTACTTTCTGCACTGTTTCTCATAGAGTTATAAATGATGTTCTGCATTGCTCATGAGGAATAAGGCTCCATTATTGTGTTGCAATAAAAAACATTTTAGACTTATATTAACAACATAAAAATTAAACGACAATGCAATGCCTAATGTTTAAATAGTTTCCTTATTACAAATCAACACCCAAACATATTGGGAACTGTCTTTCAAACTTGCTCTGTCTATATTTGCGAGATGGCAATTTTGTATTGTCCTTGGAGCTAGGATATTTATGCAGTTAAAGATAACACCCATCCATCATGGTATCAGATAATAAGCAATAAAGCAGAGACAACTATCCTTTCTGCCATGGTTGCTTACTTGAATGTAAAAAATGGGGCTTTGTATGTGTTTTACCTGTTTATATATGAAATTTGTGAAAAATATAAAACTCATTTTCACTGTATATAGCGAACCATCTAGTCCCCAAACTACTTTTCAACAGTAGTTATGACAATATCACAGAGGATATTTCCCCCATGTTGTTCTTGTCATGTTTAATGTAAAAAACTTCCGTGCCCTGTACTCTATAATTTTCTATGTAAACCAATATTATCCTTTACCTGCTTGATAATGAAGGCAAGTGCAAAGTGTGCACGTGCATTCATCACTACTACTACTACTACTACTGCTTAATGGGGTTGTGTTCAGTATGATTATGAGATTATTCCAAATGAACAGCCTGCTCTTGTGGTATTCCTGTGGCATCCATGTCGGAAGTGGCAGCACCTATGAAAATGAGCTTTGCGGTCAATTCTAGTGTAATTCCGTGTCTTATTAGTTTGCCTACACATCTGAAGAAAATGTGAACATTCTTGATGGTTTTGACTAATTTCCAGTGTATTTCACCCTTTACATTGTTCATATAAAAGTTGTGCAAGCTAATTGTAAGCCCAAGTCAACAGCTAGCATATGCTTAGTGTCCATATTTCCTCGCTTAGCCACAGTGTTTTTACAACTTTAACCACTTGAATAGTGTGCATATTTTGAGAAGTGAGAACTTCTCATGTGTTAGCCAATATAGCTAACCTATGCCAGCCAGTCTGAAGTGAGTACTTTTCATAGTGTAAAGTTTATTTATTCAGAGTAATGTTAGATTTCAGCAACCTTGGAACAGCTCTGGACAAATTTCTTACCAAAGTTTATAGTTAAATGTAAGAACATGGTCATAAAATGAATGAAAACATAGAAAACACTCTTTACTGCAAATATATTTTCTACAAAGAATATGTAGCGATAGAAGGCCCAACAAAGCAACTAGTTATTGGATTAGCCATTAATAAGCCCTAGGCTTTCCCTTATAGGCTGTCTCTTTCCTTGTCCAGGTCAGTTCATGTACACCACATGGGAATTCTTCAAGATGTTAAACCTGTTGGAAATAATCTTGACATCTCACCATGACTTATGAAATGTGCTGATATACACACTAGCACACACTATCTTAATCGCTAGCATGGACTAAGTACTGTGCTGATTGCAGACCAAACTTGTGCCAAAGTGCTGTTTCCGACAGATTTGAGCGTGATTTCTCATCTGCTGTTTTGCTTCAGTCTGCCATTTCCTAAGTGGAGAGCGGGTGGAGTTACAGTAGTGTGAAGCAGGAGCACAGAATACAGAGATTGAGTAAAGGCAGAGTGCCCGAGAAAGGAATGCACTTCATGCTTTGTAGCACTGAGTGCCTGGACTGTTTTCTCTTCCCTTTCAGGGAGCAAAAAAGAGTGAGGAACAAATGGTAATGGTGAAAAAAGGGGGGTGTGGCTTCCTGGAAGACAGGCAGGCTTTTGCTTTGCTTTTCCTGGAGAATGAGTGGTATTCTCCTTCATTTCCTGTTAGCAGGTATGAAGCCTACCCTGTCTGCCAACATGCAGAAACTCTTAAAAATTTCCTTTTGCTTTGTTTGGGAATGATTACATTCAACTGGTGTGGTTCTCAACTGCATTAAAAATCCATAAACAATATGTTATAGGATTTATATAGCCATGGAATGAACTCTTATGCATGTATTACATCATTGTATGAATACCAATTCCAGTCATCATCAATACCGTTTTCTTGATCTAAACAAAATGAAAAAGTAAAGGAAGCAATACATGCTGATCTTACAAGAAAAGTCATTATAGAATTTCATAATAACTAATATGGCCATGCCCTTTATTGGCACAATTGGTATGTAGTACAAAGGCAGTGCTTTAAAATTTGTCGAATTCTAAAAGTTTTGGCATAGACACTGGTCCCATATGCGTGGGGTGGGACATTGCTTGTAACATTCCTCTGAAACACGTTTCCCTACTGAGGTAACATGTCAAAAAAGGCTGCCCTCTAGTGGGATTACTTGGAAACAACTTTTGTGACTACCTTACTGGAGGGAGAATTCTCTTTTCTCAACAAAACAACAAGAATATAAATTAGTAAATAAGATCTGATTCCCCCATTTTATTTTCTTCTACTTGTAATGGCAAGAATAAATGAGCTCAATGACATAATGTTTAAAATAATTTTATTATATCAAGCCACTACTTTAGTATTTTCTAGTTATACTATTCTTAAATGGTAAATTGCACACTTATATAGCGCTTTTATCCAAAGCGCTTTACACTGTGTCTCATTCACCCATTCACACACCAATGGTAGCAGAGCTGCCATGCAAGGTGCTAGCTTGCCATCGGGGGCAACTTAGGGTTCTGTGTCTTGCCCAAGGACACTTCGACATGTGGAGTCATCCGGGCCGGGATTCGAACCACCAACCCTACGATTAGTGGATTAGTGGACAACCTGCTGAGCCACAGCCGCCCACATTCTTGTCATACTGCCTTTTTCTTTGTTTCTGTATACTGTTCAAATTATATAAACAATACACTTCCAGAACAGGTCCACTCAGTGAATCACTTCACACAAAGAAGCAGTAAACTAATACCACATTTGCATTCTGTTCTTTATCAGCAGAATTAATGTAATATTCATTTGTGACCCACATAACAGCAAACCTCAAACGTCTGTCTCATTAGAATCATGTATTCACTAAATGCACCTAAATCATTTCAAAGCACAGTAAAATGTTTTGAATTTTGCTTATGGACAAATTATTAGACATTTCCAAATGAATAAACATCAAAGTGTGGCCATTAAGAAGACTTTCTGGTCGATTTGGAATGAATATATTTGCACATTGTAAGTCATGAGATGGGAGATGGGCAGTTTGTTCTTCTAGTAAAACTCTCCATTCTCATTCTAACTTTTATCTTTTTGGCCCGATTTTATGGAGTGCACAAGTTCAACCTGCTTGTCTATCCAGTGGTACTCTCAACAGTGAAGTAAAACTGTAGTTCTCCATTACAGACTAAATGAAAAAAAAAAAAAAACCCATAATGGATTGGATACAAGTCTTATTCTTTTCTTTTTCATGTATTCAGCCTCTCCAGAGCAGGCAATTATGCCAAAGAATTTTCACATCCACTCCTTAGAAGAAAGTGTGCTAGAGAAGAATAGAGGAAAACACAAGCTGTTCAAAAACCTTCCCATGATGGATATGGTTTCTAAACTTAAAATCTTATAAAATAGTTTAATTGAGAGTATATTGCCCAACTCTAAACATGTCGTCAGTTTTGTGTAGGAGCAGAAGCTTCTCCATCAGTCACTGAAGACTGACTTTGGCCGCTCCATAAATCAAAGCCAGTGTCAGACGTCTGGGAGTGCAATAAAGAATTACGTAGTTTTCAAAAGCCCCTGCGTGACAGAGCTAACTAGTATCATAAAAGCAGACAGTGTAGTAACAGGCCACCCCAGAAATGGGCATCCATGGTCACAGCACATTCTTGTCATTACTGTCAGAGTGAGCCAAAGTATCTCTCTCTGTAGTATCACTACATTGTGAAGGAGGGTTAGGGAGGGGAACTGAACCACACAGCTGTAAAAGTACTCTGATTGTTTGCAATCGGTCACCATTAGCTATGGTTGCTGACATCAAGGTATCTACTACAGTTACAATCCCATGTGTGTCATGTACCATTGGTGCCCAGGGATTCTTGCAAATGCAATTTAGGATGTTTACATTCTTACTGTAAAGACTGGAGGAAAAAAAAAAATACTAGAGAGAGAAAAAAAAATCACTTTTCCTTGATTCAAGGGTTGAGGAATCACTTTGAGTTTTCTTTTGAAATCATTTGGAGACATTTGTGGCATTGGTGGTCCAGCCTGGGGCCAAGCTGGATGTGCATCTGAAGAAATGTTCTCTACACTGCAGAAAAATGTCATCTTAGCAAGTGGAATTATCTTGAATATAGTCAAAGTGGTCTAATATGTCCTATTATAAGTTTAGAATAAACCAAATATAAGATTACTAAGCCTATTTCTAAACATTTTACTAATTTCAAGCTTGAAATAATCTTGTTCTGTTGGCAGAGACTAATTCAAAGCGTTTAGGTCTAGAAAGAAACAAAATACTTTGCTACATCTCTTACTGAATGGCAAAACCCCCCAACACAAACCACCAACAACTCAAACAAACAAACAAACAAACAAACAAACAAAAATGAATAATTTCTAAGGGTATGCATAGTACTATAGCACTTAAAGGATTAATCCAGTGATTGTCAAACTCCATAATGTTTGTATCTCGAGTGTATGTGCAATTAACATAGCTCATAAATTCAACAGATTTGAATGATCTGAAAAGAACCGAGGATTTATTGATTTGTGAAACAAATAATGGGAGTCTAATGGCAGCTGTTGAACTCTGTTAAAGGTGTTTGTATACTTTTCATTGTAAATGACTATACGATATAACGAGAAATCAAAGATACAAAGCTGTGAGTATGCAGCTTTATGTAATGTCCCAACATCAATATAGTAAAAAGCAGGTATCAGGAAACAGAGGTATCAGGTGTAAACCTACTTACATATTTACTTTGAACTATGTTGACTACTTTGGTCATTCATAACTGCAAGTATTTCCCTTTGATTAAAGTAGTCTACTAAAGGATGACTTATAATCTCATTGACAGATCAACAACTGCCCTTAGAATTTCACTATAAGTTATGTTGTTTTCTCAGCACAAGGAAAGTTGTGGACATTCTTGTCCATTGTAAATGCACCCATGCTACAGATGTGGTAGATAGAGATTAGGCTGAAATACACAGGAGCATTCCTTTCCTCCTTCCCCTATGAACCAAATGTTGCACATTACCCAATATTCTCAACTAAACCTTATAAAAAATAGCAATAGACAAGCGACTCTTCTGAGTGCCTTTGGCACCCTTCATTAAACTTCTTTTCCAATCAAGAGTTCAGCTGTCACTGATCAGGGACCGCAGTGTCATATGTAATTTGTTCTGACTGTGCTGCCTCCACTTCTAAACACTTGTTGTTTTTGTTTTAGAATGCTTTTCCAGACCGTTGAAGCAGGGTCCTGTTATCCAGACAAGAACAATACGTGTTACTGAGTACTGTTCCTCAGCACAAGTGAAGCAGAACATTTCTGAAAACACATTGTTTCCATTTCTCTACCTTTGTCTTTCTCTAAAAACTCACACTCTCTTATTAAAAGTGAAAATAACATCTTTTGGTTGAAATGCAATCTTTAAAAAGCGATAATATAAGGCTTACATTTCATGCCACTTAATGAGGCACAGTGTACGTGAGGATCTGAAGGGCAAGCAAGTGTTCATAAGAGAGAGTAGATATGATAGAGTGGAGAGGATGCTTAGCACAATATAGACCAAACAACCCCAGGTGTCAGTCATAGTGACTGTAGAGCAGTTATATAACTCACTCTCTATAACAGCTGTGTGACTTCCTTACCCCAAAACCTGAAACCTACAACACAGTGATCAGGAAATGAACACTCACACACACACACACACACACACACACACACACACACACACACACGAAGGTCTAAGCTTGTCAAAATAGCACAACTCAGTTAATACTATTGAGTTTACAACAAAATTGGAGAGTTGTCAGCCTTAATTCCAAAAACTTTTGTAGAAATATGGTAAGTAGAATTAAAAAGACATTAATTTTAAACCCATGACTGCTTTTAGCAATAAGAAAATATTCATAAATATTAATGAGAGAATGATGTAAAATGCTGAATTAGTGTTAATCAGCTGAGCATTTCTCTGTGCCTAGTGTTAAGAGTGCAATGAGAATTATGTGGTCTTATGACTGAGAAATAAAGCCCACTGTTTTCTCTACTGCCTTTGGCTTCAGACTCACTGGCTTTCAGCAACGTGATATGAGAAACAATTTCAAAGATGACATGCAGCTGTCTGTGGAAGCAGACAAAGTAAAGTTTCAGATGTGCAATTACCTTGCTCTTCTGCTTGAGGAAGAAGTTCAGGGATATCTCAGGATCTCAGACAGGTACTTTCTGCAGGTATGTTATGTTCTGCTCATGATCATGAAAAATACAGCAGATGCGATGAAAGAAATAAATGAAAATGTTTGTGGATTATCTCAGAACTTCAAGATTCAGTCAGATATTGATTTTTAACATAAAAAAAATCAGGAGGAATAAAAATCTTTATGGACTTCTTTTTGTTCGCTTCTGTCTCTGGAGAAAATTTAAGTCCAAGTGAAGAAGAAAAATGTCCTTGCAAAGCTGTCTCCCAGTTGACTAGAAGTAGATTTCAGACACACCTTCTGAATGACTGCGCTTTCACTCACGGGTGGAGGAGGGAAAGAGAGCGAGGGGAGGAAAGTGCAGGAGAGAGGAAGCGTGAGGCAGGGTGCTTGGCTCGGCTCTGACCACTCTCGCTACACACTCGTACTGGGCTTTTAACTAGGGGCAAAACACCTGGAAGCTCCACTCTCCTTGGCTCTTGTCTCGATCCCCCTCTCAATAACTCTCTTAGTATTTTTTTCCATTGAGAGAGACAGGGTGTTTCTCTGGTTCCTTCCATACAAAAGACATGTGTCTGTGGCCAGGCAAAAGGGAGGTAGGAGGGGAGACTGGAGAATGGGATGGGGTAGCCAGTGGAGAGGGATGGATTTGAAATTTGGCCCCCTCTCATCCATCAGACAGCACAGTTCCCCGAATTCCCTCTTACTATTTGCCTTGTTTTCCCATCTCCAACAGAAACACATGTAAACCATTTCATAGTTGCACCAATAAATATTTTCATTCATATTATGTGAAAGACTATGGGATTGCTCCTACCATGTAATTTTCATCTTGAAGTTCCTTCAACAAACAGTTTAAAGCAGTCTCACGTGGACACACCAATGTATAACAGATATAGTTTGTAAAGCAATTTCTATATGAACTTCAGCACAGTAGAATTCAGTGTTGTTTTTTTTAACTACATTTCTTTCCACTGTTTTTTCTTATTTCTTCAGGAGAATGTATTTAAACTTATCATGACTTTCTGAAGCCCAATTTAACTGTTCTAATTCACTTTTTAAAATTACAAATGGTTAAACGACATACCTTAAATGAATACCACAGGTATTAAATATATAGGAGGTTTTAAACAGCAGCAAAAACATAAATAATGAGAAGCATTAGCCTACATTGAACAAATACAAAGATCTCTGTTTATATTGATGATGATGATGATGATTATTCCATCCATCCATCCATCTTCAACCGCTAACTCCTTTTCAGGGTCACGGGGAGCCTGGAGCCTATCCCAGGAAGCATCGGGCACAAGGCAGGGTACACCCTGGACAGGGTGCCAGTCCATCGCAGGGCACAATCACATACACACCCAATTCATACACTACGGACACTTTAGATACGCCAAACAGCCTACCATGCATGTCTTTGGACTGGGGGAGGAAACCGGAGTACTCGGAGGAAACCCCCAACACACGGGGAGAACATGCAAACTGCGCACACACATGGCCCTGGCGGGACTCGAACCCCGGACCCTGGAGGTGTGAGGCGAACGTGCTAACCACTAAGCCACTGTGCGATGATGATGATGATGATGATGATGATGATGATGATTATTATTATTATTATTATTATTATTATTATTATTATTATTATTATTATTATTATTATTTTGGAAACATCCTGGTCTTTGTACTGACATTTGGAATTGAAGAAGGTGTATCAAAGCATATAGATAAGTGATAATGAACTCAATGAACTCATACAGAGCCAATTCTTTAGTCAGTTCATACCTGAAGATATGAAACAATGAGCAATAACACCTTTATCATCATATCCTATTATATACCCTACAATTAAATCTTAGCTCACGTTAAAAATTGAGCTATTTGAGGCCGTGGCAAAGGACCGATAGGGCTTTGGATCATGCCAGAGCAGACTTCAGCAACAAGTGGGTTATTGTGCTCAATAGGAGCCACTGCTGGGAGCTGCAACTGGATGCCTTCCATCCATGCAGCCATGGTTGGATATCAGATGGCTTATCAGATGCTTATCTGAGTGTGTGTTTCATGTAAGCAATGGATCAGGCAATAAACAGGCATGTGGATAATCTCAATTATTGGTTTCATGTAAGCAATGGATCAGGCAATAAACAGGCATGTGGATAATCTCAATAATTGGTGGATTTCAGGTTAAAGAAAAGACCAATTTGTACTTGGTCTGTGTGGGCTGAAATCTGGCAGATTTCTGAATCTGATAGTAGCAGAGTAATTGCCAGAGAAAATGACCCAAAGATCTGAGATAAAGGAAGATTAATGTATTTTAACCTGAATCTATAAAATCACTTTATAGATAGGGAGACTAAAAAAAGGACAAAAAAAATAAATACTGATATTGGAGAAGCACAATTCTGTTACTGTACACAGTTTGACCCAATATAGGCATGTTGTGAACAAAAACGTGATACCATGAATTTAAAGTAAGAATTTTAATCTGACGTACAGAATCTTGTGAACTTAATCATTTAAATAGTTGGTGTTTGATGTAATAGACATATAGCTAAATACTTGCTTTGGTAAAACCTATATGAAATAGTGGAAGTATTGTGTAGTGCCACTAGATTACTAGAAAGTAATATTTTCTGTACTGGCTTTATGCAATAGATTGGGATAATGACAAGAAAAGCATTTGAAAATGTATCCTAATGGGAGAAATATGGAATAATGTTGTCCTCAGGAAAATATAAGGTAAAGGGTGAAAAAAATCCAAGTAGGCAGGAAGGAAAAACTTGCAGCTAGACAGTGTGCTAAAACAATTGCAAATGAGCTCAGTGCTTTTTGTCACTCAGTTAGTAAAACTACATACAGATGCTAAATGAAGAAAATGTTTATGCCACAAATACAAAACTATGAATTTTCCTCATAATTTGCATGTATTTAGATACATGTATACTACAGTTCTTCTCCTACCTTGAATTCACATTGGATGTGTCATGTAAAAGTATGTGCCTGAGAAGTGTAATTTGCCTTCTCTGCAATTTCTTCTGTACCATTTCATCTGCAGCATTTGTGCTCATTATTTGTCAATGGTATCCCAGAAAAGTTTATTTTATTGAGAAAACTACCACGTAATACATAAGAGTGTCAACAGAACATGCAGAGAGGGGAGTCAAAGTGCTTACTTAAAATGTGGAATGAGACAGCAGGACAGTAAACAAACCCCATATCAGGATAGGGCTCTTGTTTTTACTTGCATGTTTAAGCATGGCACAGAACTGGTGTGAATTGAAATTGGGTTGGGTAAAACAGAAGCAGCTGTTCTATGGGACACATGTAAGGCGTGTATTTAAAAAAGCATTTTATTTTCTAATTTCACAACTGAATTTAAGATGTCACATTTCATGACCCATGTTAGGCCCTTTAAATTTTGTTTTTGTGATTGGAGTTAAAGCTGCAATTGAGACGCTATGACTGTGAACTGTAAATGGTTTTCCAAAACTATTTTTTTTAAAATTTTTTTCCCAAAATAGACATAGATCAAGGGGACACGGTGGCTTAGTAGTTAGCACTTGCATCTTTGGGGTTGAGGGTTTGAATCTTGCCTCTGCTCTGTGCTTTGGGGGTGTCCTCCGGGTACTCCGTTTTCCTCCCCTAGTCCAAAGACATGTATTATTGACCGACTGGCATTTCCAAATTGTTCATAGTGTGTGAATGTGTGTGTGTGGTTGTGCCCTGCGATGGATTGGTACTCTGTACAGGGTGTCCCCCGCCTTGTGCCCCGAGTTCCCTGGGATAGGCTCCACCGCTCCAGCTCCCCCACGACCCTGTGCAGTATAAGCGGTATGGAAAATGGATGTATGTATGGATGGACATAGATCACACATTCTCCTTTTATCATATGATGTGCTGTTATCTTGTTATAGAACATTTTTTATGTTGACGTACAGTCGACCATGCCTTGTCCACCACTACTGCCAAATTAAAGGTAAACTTTCTGTGCTTTCCTGATAAAAAAAGGAGTATCATGTATCATAAATTTTCCTCAGTGTGACACAAATAATGATTACAAATAATGATAAAAAAAAATTATAGTGTACTGCAAGAGAAAAAGTAGATATAAAATTTATAGCAAAATAAAAGATATGGGCAACAGTTTTCCTTCCTTTTAAAGAAACATAAATAGAGTTTAGGATTCTGAGCATAGCAGTTAAGATTTAAGTAGTCAAGCATTGTTTACTAAACTACCAATTGTTAATAATTGGACTAATTAAAGAAAAAAAATGATTTATGTTTTTTAAAATCTTTTTTTCCCCATAAAAAAGATTTATGGGAATTGAAACACGCATTAAAATAAAACCCTTACAGACAGATTTTATATATAAAAAAAAGTATAGTTTGAATAGGCATCATCTGGTGATGTCATCAATAGAGGCCCTGTGTACAGCTATTTGAGTGCCAATTTCTGGTTTGTTACTCACACCCATGAGCCTGGGTGTTTCTTTACACAACTCATGGAAGTGGCATGGGCTTCAGAAGCAGGGGCCGCCTGCCACCAGACCTTTTTCAGAGATCTCTTGTGACTGCTGCCTACCTCACCCACTCCACCCCAGCTTTACAAGGTGAAACACTCCCTTAGAAAAACCATCTGGTAATAACATCTACCCTTCCCCCTTATTAACATTCCATGGTCAATGTACAAAAAATAAACAGCAATCACAAATCTGAATGGTATACCATTGCATCACAGAGCCTTTTTTTCCCCTTTAGCTGCCTGTCAGGAGCCAAAAATAAGCTCTAACACCTGCATTAGGTGGCACCCCACCCATGATCCACTTAGTTGACTCAGAACTTGCGTCTGTGCATGTGCATGAATGAAAAAAGGCCTCACTATGTGCTTGTTAATGTGTTCCGGGTGGCCCAGAATACAGCCAATAAGAGCTTGATGAGGATCATGCGTAGAACTAAAGAAACGAGAGCTGCCACTGCTATGCCACTAGAGGCAACCAACAACCACTAAATATCTCATAGATATGAGCTGTAGAAAAGCAACATTAAATGTCAAAAGAATAGAAGCTTTTCAGAAGTTTTATTAATAGAATTGTTTTAGTAGACCTCAAATAAAAGTAAATGAATACTATATGTAAAATGCTCTCAAAATCAATTGCTCTCATCTTTCTACTATAGGCCCTGTTTATATTCTACTATTTAATAGTGTTATTTTATTCAGCTGATCCAGGCCAAACTTTGCTTTCTCTAACCTTCCAATGGAATGTTTGGGGGTGGCACAGCGGGTAGTGCTGTTACTCATAGCGCCAGGATCCCTGGTTTGCCTTAGGTTACTGTCTGTGTGGAGGTTCACATAGGTTTTCTCACACTGCCCAAAAATATGCAGGTAGGTGGATTTGCTATGATAAACTGTCTGTGGGTGTGAGCATGTGAATGTGTGTACATGAAACTCGAATAAAATACACACACACACACACACACACACACACACACACACACACACACACACACACACACACACACACACACCAATACCAATCAAATTTCACACTTGAAATGGTCTTGTTCCTTTTTCAGAAATTTAGCTTCTTTCTATAAATAATTATTGAAATAAGCAATGTTATGTATGACAAAAGAACAGGAAAATTTCAAAACTGAAGCTAGTACAAATTTTTTAGAAATAGACAAATTATTTAGAAATATAAATGATTTTTTTTATTCTGTATGGATTTATGAAAATAATAACATATAACATATGTAACAATAGTAACAATAACATATGTAATTGAATTACATGTACATGAATCATAAATAAATGAATCATATGTAAACATTCCTGGGTGGGGTGGGAGGGGCTGTTATTGGGGTAAAAAATATTGATTCTGTATTGATATATTTTGTTGTATTCTGAAAAGTGTATGAGAATCAATAAAAAATATAAATCCAAAAGAAATATAAATGATTAAATAATTTGTCTTTTGCTAATTTCATAATAACAAACATATAGATTCAAGATATTTTCACCTAAGACAATTTGCATAGAATCTGTGGATACTGTTGGTATTTGGTGGAACTGCAGGTGTTGTCCAGATGTTTGATTATAGGGAAATGGTGTGATAGGATGATTACAATCAACTGTGCTGAGAGATCTGCTATGAAATTCACGTCAACGACCTGAACTAAGTGGTGTGTGATTTTATTGGCAGGGTACAGTTCCAGGAACAGGGCCTGCTCTAACCCCCCATCTTCCATCTCACTGGTACTACAATGCACTTTTTCTTACCCCCAGTTTCTTCTCATTAGGACCGCCAAACATCTGGGACAGTATATCTGTTTTTCCATTTCTGGCTCTGGGGTAATAAGTCAATGTGATATGAAAGCATGCAAAGAAGAAAGCCCATTGCACTTGCCTTGTGTTTAGTCACTTGGCATTCCTGAAATATTCCAAATTTCTTTGGTCCATACGGATAAGAAAGAGATTCACTGCGCCCTCTAGCCACTGTCTCCATTTTTCCATTATTGGCTGCTTTAATGGCCAACATTTCATGGTTTCCTACATCATCGTTCTTCTTTGTTCATAAGAATAATAGCTGCACAGGTTGAGTTTTTCTGTATTTCCATGCTGTTGTGACAGTATGGTTTGAATTTTATTCTATTATTTACTTACTTACATGATAAAGGCAGTGGGATGTTTAAGAAGAGGGCACTGTTTGAGTTTTAAATCTAATTTCTTTGGTTTAGCATTTTTGGAAAGATTTGGCAGACACTGCGTAGTGTTAAAGCTTTATATAGACTGCCTGTGATAACCCAAACCCTCTGCTGTTCCTTGATAGTATTAGATTTGGTTCAGTTTTAGGACTGGATTTATTTTGTCATAATCTATCTGTAAACACTGGGGGCACAGGAATTCCTTGTTGCCAAGGAATGAAACATATAACGTCATATGAACGTCATACCTTGTGTATTGTGTAACAATCAACCCATATACACATCCCTGAGGACTTAATTCAGAAACTGCTGAAACACACAGGGGGTGTTAACCAGCATGTATAACATCACCCAATATTATCTGATTTAGTATCTGATATGTATCATCTCCTAAATCAAGTTGTGCTGACCAAATCTAACATTTGACTGTACTGCAGCCTATAATCTGCAGCCAAGCATTTGTCATGTTTCAGGAATAGTACCGGTACCTCAACCTCCTGCCTTGAAGTGGAAAGTATTCACAGCGCTTCACTTTTTCCACATTTTGTTATGTTACAGCCTTATTCCAAAATGGATTAAATTAATTATTTTCCTCAAAATTCTACAAACAATACTCCATAATGACAACATGAAAGAAGTTTGTTGGAAATCTTTGCAAATGTATTAAAAATAAAAAAGCAAAAAAAGCACATGTACATAAGTATTCACAGTCTTTGCCATGACACTCAAAATTGAGCTCAGGTGCATCCTGTTTCCACGTATCATCCTTGAGATGTTTCTACAACTTGATTGGAGTACACCTGTGGTAAATTCAGTTGATTTGGACATGATTTGTGAAGGCAAACACCTGTCTATATAAGGTCCCACAGATAACAATGCATGTCAGAGCACAAACCAAGCCATGAAGTCCAAGGAATCGTCTGTAGACCTCCGAGACAGGATTGTATCAAGACACAGATCTGGGGAATGGTACAGAAACATTTCTGTAGCATTGAAGGTCCGAATGAGCACAGCGGCCTCCATCATCCGTAAACGGAAGAAGTCTGGAACCACCAGGACTCTTCCTAGAGCTGGCCACCCGGCCAAACTGAGCGATCGGGGGAGGAGGGCCTTAGTCAGGGAGGTGACCAAAAAACCTGATGGTCACTCTGACAGAGCTTAAGCGTGTCTCTGTGGAGAGAGGAGAACCTTCCAGAAGAACAACCATCTCTGCTGCACTCCACCAATCAGGCCTGTATGGTAGCATCATTCTCAAAAAGACTTAAGGCTGTAATTGGTGCCAAAACTGTTTCAACAAAGTATTACACAATGGCTGTGAATACTTATGTGCATGTGCTTTTTTTGTTTTTTATTTTTGTTAAATTTGCAAAGATTTCAAACTAACTTCTTTCATGTTGTCATTATGGGGTATTGTTTGTAGTATTTTGAGGAAAATAATGCATTTAATCCATTTTGGAATAAGGCTGTAATATAACAAAATGTGGGAAAAGTGAAGCGCTGTGAATACTTTCTGGATGCATGGTACCTGCCAGCCACATCTGTACATCCACAGACATCAAAGCCCTCAGGAAGAGTCCAGAACAAACTTTCCCTGTACAAATATGTAGGTTTCCTTCATAGTGAGGTTATCTCATTATTTATTATGAATTAAGTACATTCCAGTAAGACTTTCTTGTATTGATGTACTTAATTCAACATAAACCATATTTCCAGAGCTAGCGGAGAAAGAGTTTATCTCCAGAATTCCTGGACCATTGCTTCTGGTTCCAGTTCATTTCTACCTCAAAGCATCCAACAGGTCGATGTCTCATGGTAATACATTTTGGCAACTGGACCTAAGATCATGAAGACTTGTTTTTAAGGGCTTCATAAGTTCTATTGAATTGTGGAAAAAAACCCTGTTTTTCATGTCACTGTGTGTGCATCACACCGATAACATGAATTGGCGGGACAAATTTTAGGGTAAATAGGTTAGAATTGCATTATAAAGCCTGGTTTTTGCCTTGTTAGAAATATTTCTTTGAAGTGCCTGAAATTATCTTGAAATTAACACAGTGCCTTGAGCATTCATGGATATTCCTAACAGTGGGAGGAAAGAGTGAGGTAATAAACAGGAAGGAATAATAAATCAAAGTGCACCTTTATAGTCTGTAGTTTGTTCATATGAAATTGTGGCATGCTTTGACTGATGTATGATTGTTGCAGTTTTTTTGCTGTGGCCATATCTAAAGATGTTTATACAGAATTTCCCCATCTAATAGGAAATTGTGGACTATTATATTATTGACTATTTTTCATTTTACACTGAGCTTCTTTAAAGTGGAACACCTGAGTGGACCTATCCTATATTGTGGTATTGAATGGAAAGACACTGATCCAAAAATAATCCCATTGCATTTACTTGAAAACTGAGAATGGCTTACTTTTTGGCCTAGAATAAACACATTCAACACTATATTTTTAATACTTCAGAAATAATTGTTGATAAAAATGATAAAATGTAGTGTATTTCCATCTCCCATTGAGAAATACCTAGCCTATATAGCCTGGAAAGCTAATATTGTTTAAGTTGTTGAACTGGAATCTAGCAGAAAATGTCTTTATTAATAAATACCTGTTCCGGTATAATCAAGAAAAGTGAAGAAATAAATGCAAGTATTGTTGACAATCTATAGATGATCTACGAACCACCAATTGCTATAAATTGGACCATGCAGAAAAAAGTTGCTAGTCTACAGTGCATATAGATTATATACCAAACATCAATACCCACAAACTGATTTTATGTGTTACCGTGTTAATAAGCTGGTTGATAACAGTAATGTGACAGGTTGATGTCATTCTATATTTTTGTGACTGCAAATTGCCTACATTGGACTATTGAAATAAAGTAAATAAATTAAAATGTTCATACATTAATTTAAACAGCGTTGTCCTGGTCAGGGTGGTGCTAGATTCGAGACCTCAGGAACAATTAGGAAAAAGGTGGGGAAACACCCTGGATGTCATGCCAGTCCATCGCAGAGTATCACGCATGTTCACACACTCCTTCATACCTACTGTAGGGGCAATCCAGAGCAACCATGTTTTTAGAGGTAGAAGGAATCCAGAGAACCCTGAGGGAGCCCACATGGACACAGTGACAAAATATAGATGTACAGAAGCTCCACCAAGCTCAGGATTTAACTGGGGACCTTGGAACTTTTAGTCAGTAATGCTCGCATTAATATATGAGGAATGTAAATTTATTTTACAGTATAACCTGATGTCAAAATGTGCAGTATGTAGACAGCACTGGCTCCAAAACAGTCCTCACCTACACCTGACCACCAACAGACAGCAGCTCCCTCTGTGATGCTCAGACATATTCATCAGAGTCCATCAGCAGAGTGAAATAGCAGACTGCTGTGGAAGGTCAGCATTCAGACTACTATCCTGTTGTAGTTTTATTCAGGAAAAGGCAGCTGTCCCTGATCTCGCTCACTGGCCAACACCTGGTAAGAGTTAGGAGAACTTCTAAATGTAAATGAGATGTTACAGTAGCTGCGGGGTAATTCTAAAGTTGAAGTGAGCAAACTTAAGCTAGTAAGTGAGGAAAGAGAAATGTTTAGTCAAAATGTTCAGGAGAATTCCCAACCCAATATATATATTTTTACACAAACTCCATTTAATTTTATTAACATACCTCAGTAGGGTGGCACGCTGGGTAGCGCTGCTGTTTCACAGCTCTAGGATCTCTGGTTTGATGACAAACTCAGGATACTGTCTGTGTGGAGATTTGCATGTTCTCCCTGTGTTTGGATGGATTGCCTCCCACCTCTCAAAAAATGCTGATAGGTGGAACTGGCTGTGTTAAAGTAACCCTAGTTGTGAATGTGTATGTGCACAGTGCACAGAGTTTGATGGAGTGGAACCCATTCAAGCTGTATTCCTGCCTTACTCCTATTGAGTGTTCTCAGGATTGGCTCTGGATCTACTTGGAAATTTCTAAATGCTTATATGGTACTTCCCCTTACAATAAACATAGTTATGGTGATGATGTCCTCAAAACTATGGTCAGCATGCTACCATTGCATTGGTGTGGTAATCAGAGCAGTACTAGCCCCATTCCCCATCATTTATATATTTTATGAGATTGAGAATGGTCAGGAAAGACAGTTGAATACCAGATACTAGTGAGCAATAATATATTATAAATGAAGTTAAATAAAATGAATTAAAGTATATCACGCTAAATTACTTGAAATATTTGTTTGTGCAAAGTATAACTTTCACCCTTATATGTCTTGATGTTGATGTCATTTAAGATGGCATATGGTTCATTCACATCTGTTTGTTCACATTCAAATGATTCAGTTCAGTTTCACTATGCCATTATTTCTGCATTACCAGTGAAACATTTAACCACAATAACATTTTATGAAAGTAGCCCAGACTTCTTTCAGTTCATACTAGACTGCTTCAAAAACAAACAATTATTCAGTTAATAAGGAATGCACCAGAGAACAGATGGAAAATCTATTGTGACGTAAAACATTCCCTTTGGGAAATACTGTCTGATTAGAACAAATTTATGAAAATGGCTTACTTTTTCTGACAGAAACACAAAGTGAGCTCGAGGTAGAAACATATTTGCATACATTACTTAAAATACACTGTCAACATTTTGTGTTCATAACGTAAAATTATGTGAACGTGTGAAAGAAATGTCAATGGCCAGGATATTGTGTGAGGAGATCTGGACTGCCACTGACGTAGAAGCAGACATTATTGAAAACAGCAAGTTGTCTATTACAAGAAAGTCTGAAGCTGTAAACCACACACAAAGAATACCCTGTCGCCAGAGAGCCATTAATAGCAGAGAGAGACATGCCAGAAAAATAAAGCTATCTAACACTGCACAAACACATGTCTGAAACAAATCTTTGGACCACACATGATTGTGGCAAATGTGCAAATGAACCCAGGAGAGAATTCTTGGCTCTCAGTTTTTAAATCTTTCTGTTCAGTGACAAGTTAAAAGTTGCTTAGAAAGTTGGTGAAA
This sequence comes from Noturus placidus, assembly GCA_022414735.1. NCBI lineage: Eukaryota > Metazoa > Chordata > Actinopteri > Siluriformes > Ictaluridae > Noturus > Noturus placidus. Next base: position 25,457 of record JAFFST010000301.1, on the reverse strand, counting down.
ACTGGGGTAATATTGTATGACATGGTTTCCTTAAACAAATCACATCTTACCATCATGAGAAGTGTTACTTGCTTCAGGCTGAGAGTTTTATGTTGAGTATTGGAGATATGTAGCCTTTGATTATTAAAATACAGGTTTTAGTTAGTGTCCTAAGAATATCATCATGTCATAATCATTAAGTGGTTACATGAGAAAAATATTAACGATGCATAGTGCGTATTTAGACATTCTATCATGAACACTTGGCATTTGCTGCACTGTACAGCAAAGGGCAAGACCTTTTTCAAAGACACAAAAATAGTTTAAACCATGCTCATTAGAGCACACCTAGGATTGTATTGACAGTGTGCTTGTATTGACCGATAGGATCAGTGCTGATCTACAGAAGAGTGTCAATCTAAAAATCAACATAAAGTGTCTTAGTGCAGGCATGGGCCAAACTAGATACCATAACCACTCCAATATGCCTTGGCATAGATTCTACAAGTCTCTGGAACAGTACTGGAGAGATGAATACCATTCTTCAACCACAACTGGTGTTTTGATACTGGTGGTGATAGTGTTGTCTAACACAGGGCTCAAAAATCTCCCATTGGTGTTCAGTTGGTTTGAGATTTGGTGACTGTGAAAGCCATAGCATATAATATATAATGCTGCATACCTGTATAATACTGACTAGGATAACAGTTATCATAGGATAACACTGATAAGTTAAAATAACTGTTTGATTTGATTTGCAGTGACACTTCCCTCTAAGAGGACAAGTTAATGCAAAAATGCCTCCTACAACATCACAGAGCCAATGGACACTCTCACTGTAAAGGTCACCCATTAAAACTAAACCAATCTCGCCACACATGGATTCTTCTGCTTGGCAAGAATATTGTGAAGGAAACCTATCTGACCATCTCTCCATCCATTTCCTGTACAGCATATCCTACACAGGGTCACGGGGAGCCTGGAGCCTATCCCAGGGGACTTGGGGCACAAAGGGGGGGACATCCTGGATGGTGCACAAACCCATCGCAGTGAACAACCTTTCTGACCATTAGGGACCATTTCTTTTTTTTGTTCATAACAATTTTTATTGATTCTCATACACTTTTCAGAGTACAACAAGATATATCAATATAGAATTAACATTTTTTTACCCCGATAACAGCCCCTCCCACCCCACCTAGGAAAGTTTACATTTGATTAATTTACTTATGATTCATTTTCATAAATCAATTCAGAATCAAACTTTTAACCCCAGTAACATTACCCCTCCAAGCAAGATTTATATATGATTCATTTATATATGATTCATTAATTAATTTTACATGTGGTTCATTTACACATGATTCATTTTCGTCCCTTTTAACAAGGCCGCTACAGCAGCAGTTGAACATGTATCAGAACCTTCTGGAACTCCCATTATTCGAACGTTATTGCACCGTGACCTTGTCTCCAAATCCTCACATTTATTCTGTAATTGAGTCACGGTTGCAGTGAGAGACTCGATAGTGGACTTCATGTGTGCTATGTCATGTGTAAGCGCGTGCTCCATTTCCACAACCGTACCTTTTAGCACTGATATTGTAGCCTCGGCAGCAACTTTATCATTAACCTGCTCAAGCTTGAGTGCGGCGAGATCAAAGTCATGGCTCAGCAACGCGGATTCAGGGGAAAGGGGGACACGCTCACGGCGCGCGGATTTGGCCTCAGTCATGTTTGAATGCCACCTCAGGATTTTGTATTATTTCCAGACATTTTAAAGTGCCAAAAATTTTTTAATTGTAAGCAAAGATAAGGAGTAAAATATGTTAAAGTATATAATATGACCAAAAAGCACAAATTAATAAAAATTTTATTCGAAATCAGCAGGAGCCTCCAGCTTTGCGTCCGACTCCATTCGAACCCGAATTTGAACTCCAGGGACCATTTCTTTTATATACACTATCTCACAAAAGTGAGTACACCCCTCACATTTTTGTAAATATTTGATTATATCTTTTCATGTGACAACACTGAAGAAATGACACTTTGCTACAATGTAAAGTAGTGAGTGTACAGCTTTTGTAACAGTGTAAATTTGCTGTCCTCTCAAAATAACTCAGCACACAGACATTAATGTCTAAACCGCTGGCAACAAAAGTGAGTACACCCTTAAGTGAAAATGTCCAAAGTCGGCCCAATTAGCCATTTTCCCTCCCCGGTGTCATGTGACTTGTTAGTGTTACAAGGTCTCAGGTGTGAATGGGGAGCAGATGTTTTAAATTTGGTGTCATTGCTCTCACACTCCCTCATACTGGTCACCGGAAGTTCAACTTGCATTGGCAAACAACTCTCTGAGGATCTGAAAAAAAAGAATTGTTGCTCTACATACAGATGGCCTAGGCTATAAGAAGATTTCCAAGACCCTGACACTGAGCTGCAGCATGGTGGCCAAGACCATACAGTGATTTAACAGGACAGGAGAACAGGTCTCGCCATAGTTGACCAAAGAAGTTGAGTGCACACGCTCAGCGTCATATCCAGAGGTTGTCTTTGGAAAATAGATGTATGAGTGCTGTCAGCATTGCTGCAGAGGTTGAAGGGGTGGGGGTCAGCCTGTCAGTGCTCGGACCATATGCCGCACACTGCATTGCTGTCATCCCAGAAGGAAGCCTCTTCTAAAGATGATGCACAAGAAATCCCACAAACAGTTTGCTGAAGACAAGCAGACTAAGGACCTGGATTACTGGAACCATGTCCTGTGGTCTGATAAGACCAAGATAATCTTATTTGCTTCAGATGGTGTCAAGGGTGTTTGGCGGCAACCAGGTGAGGAGTACAAAGACAAGTGTGTTTTACCTACAGTCAAGCATGGTGGTGGGAGTGTCATGGTCTGGGGCTGCATGAGTGCTACTGACACTGGAGAGGTACAGTGGGGAAAAAAGTATTTGATCCCCAGTGGATTTTGTACGTTTTCCCACTAACAAAGAAATGATCAGTCTATAATTTTAATGGTAGGTTTATTTGAACAATGAGAGACAGAATAACAACAAAAAAATCCAGAAAAACTTTTTTAAAAATTGATTTGAATTTTAATGAGGGAAATAAGTATTTGACCCCCTCTCAATCAGAAAGATTTCTGGCTCCCAGGTGTCTTTTATACAGATTATGAGCTGAGATTACACTCTTAAAGGGAGTGCTCCTAAGCTCAGCTTGTTACCTGTATAAAAGACACCTCTCCACAGAAGCAATCAATCAATCAGATTCCAAACTTTCCACCATGGCCAAGACCAAAGAGCTCTCCAAGGATGTCAGGGACAATATTGTAGACCTACACAAGTCTGGAATGGGCTACAAGACCATTGCCAAGCAGCTTGGTGAGAAGATGACAACAGTTGGTGCGATTATTCCCAAATGGAAGAATCATAAAAGAACTGACAATCTCCCTCGGCCTGGGGCTCCATGCAAAATCTCACCTCGTGGAGTTGCAATGATCATGAGAACAGTGAGGAATAAGCCCAGAACTAAACAGGAAGATCTTGCCAATGATCTCAAGGCAGCTGGGACCATAGTCACCAAGAAAACAATGGGTAACACACTACGCCATGAAGGAGCGAAATCCTGCAGCGCCCCTGCTCAAGAAAGCACATATACATGCCTGTCTGAAGTTTGCCAATGAACATCTGAATGATACAGAGGAAAATTGGGTGAAAGTGTTGTGGTCAGATGAGACCAAAATGGAGCTCTTTGGCATCAACTCAACTCGCCGTG
>JAFFST010000301.1:5636-20968 GCA_022414735.1 Noturus placidus | reverse complement strand
TTTGAGGGGACAGTAAATTTACACTGTTACACAAGCTGTACACTCACTACTTTACATTGTAGCAAAGTGTCATTTCTTCAGTGTTGTCACATGAAAAGATATAATCACATATTTACAAAAATGTGAGGGGGTGTACTGCCTTTTGTGAGATACTGTATATACTAATTTTACAATTCAGACATCCATCAGTTAATGAACAGATATTCAATTAACCTCTAGAAAAGTGGAAAAACTCTTTAAACATCACCTACTGTATATTAGATAGTAAGCAAGTACATTTTTATTTATATAGCACATTTCACACAGCAAAGCTGACCAAAGTGCTGAACAGCGTAAGGAAAGTAAAAATAGAAAACAGAATAGATGTGATTATTGGTTTAATTACTCTCCTTTATACCCAGCTGATCTCATACAGGACAAAATGTATTTAAGAGAACCTCATCATTTTCTAGTCTAAAATTTTTTCAGTCTCATAATAATAATAATAATAATAATAATAATAATAATAATAATAATAATAATAATAATAATAATAATTTCCCCACTACTATTAAACTTTACTTCTGGCAGTACACATCTTTGGATGTTTGACATAGCAAAAGATATACTGAAGGTCAGTTCAGTTTTTCAACATACAGCTTTAGTGTAGCCATGCATGCTCTCAGATTTCCTGCATTTGGGGTAAATTGTAACCTGCATAACTAATTACATCTATTTGGTTAGCTCTAATGTTGTGTACATTTAATCAGTTTGTAGCAGACACATGCAAGATCTGGTAAGCAATAGTAATGAGTTAACAGGCCCTATGTTGTATATCAACTTAAATCTTTTTCAAGTTGAATTATGCGTATGCTTCCTAAATTGGAGAGAATTTTGCCATACAAAAGTAAGACTGAAAAGTCCCATGCAATTTTAGTGATCCTCACAGTATGTTCTTGTCTCTCTAACATTTAAAATCATCAGCAACTTAACACTGAAAAACACAAGAAAGCCTTAGTCTTTTTCCTTTCCTCAATCCACAACATATTCCTTTCTCAGTCGAACTGAGCAATAGCCCAATCACTGGCCGGCATTCTTCTCCAAACTGTTCACATGGAACTAGTTAGAACAAAATTCCTTCCATGAAGAAAATATCTGGCACAAATTTAATGCAAAATCTTAAATGGGAGGTCTCATCATATCCTGTCTCATTTTCACCCATTTTATGTCTTCCTTTCTTCTTGTGTTTTTGACTTCTGTACAAAGGGAAAGGGAGTCCTCTAAGGCATCTCCTTTTTCAATAAAGGAACAAATGATTTTGGTTTCTATTTGGCAAAGACAGAATAGGATTTACTCTTTCTGTGTGGATGAATCTAAAGGACAGTCTTAGAAAAGTCTTTCTTGTATTTTTGTGTTGTGTATTTTGGCAGGCAAATCTAGGTCTGTAAATGCTCTGTAAATGTGCACACATCAACAGTCCACATCTGCTCATATGTTAAATAAATATGTTAAAAGAAGCAATATGCTGAATAAAACAGTCATCTATTAGAAAACAAACTTGTTGAATTTTGGATTGACATTGACTTTTTTTTCTGACTAAACAAATCCACAGATGGTAGAGCTGAGATGCCACTTCCATATTAACCACAACATATAAAATGTCAGTATAAAATAATACCACATCACCTACTGTATATTAGATGTGATTATTGGTTTAATTACCATCCTTTATACCCAGCTGATCTCATAGACGCAAAATGTATTGAAGTGAACAGATTATTTTCTAATCTTATTTTTTCCCCAGTCTTATACAAAGCAGAGAGGTTTGTTTATTTAATAATGCTGTTACACTGAAAAACAAAGAATATAACTGCACACTGGATGTAGAGGCACAGTCTGATTGATGGAAAGCTGGAAAGCATTAGCCTATGACATATAACATTCTTTAATGTACAATGAAGTGTAAATAATACTAATGCTGGTAATAGAAAATTACCAGCTCTTTGCTAAGAAAAAATATAACTTTCATGTAGCTTTCTGAATTTCTACATACTACACATTGGTACTTCATCTTCCGCAACAACGACTTATTTATATGTCCATTCACAGTTTGTTTTCAATTTGGCTTGGCCCATCTTTTATTTCTTTTATGAATCCTCCCCAATCCAGCATGCCAAGCTCAATTAGAACCCCCTCAAGTGCCACTGACCATAACCTATTTCACCACAAATAAAGACCAAAGTCAGCAAGAGACCTAATTAAGTTCACAGCAAGTCTTGATTAGGGTGGGCACAATAATGATTCTAACAATTACCAATCAATGAAATGCACAATCCAACCACTAGTTTCCCATGATCTTATTTTATACAAGTAATAGCAGGTGTGGTTGCTAGAGAAAAGACTCTGAACTTTCTTTCATAGACACAATTTTTATTCAGCTTTATTCCAGTTATACTGTCAGGGATCTTTGGTTTTCTATAAATACAGTAGTTCTAAACATACTCTTCTCCTCCAGTGAATACAAGAAGACTATTTATTATTGACTGTAACATACTGAAAAATCATCACATATACAATTTTGCTTATTATTTATTTAAAAATTATCCAAAAAAATTACAGCCAGTTGAAGTTCATTTGTATAATAGTTTTGCTTGATTTTATTTTATTATATTTACAATACATATAGTGTATTTCATGAAAAACTTTTTTTGTGTCCAATAAAGTACATATAAATTCTAGAAAAATCCATAACTTAAGAACTTATAACAAATGCATTTAGATTAAGTAAACAGTAATCATTATGTCAGTAAATTAAATAAAACATGTTTACTCTCTGGGTGGGAGGGGTGTTCTCTTCTGTGTCAATCACAATGTACTGAAGGCAATCATGAGGGTCTGTGAGCTCATGCATGTGGAACAGGGTAGATAGCACTTTCCTCCGAGTGTGTTATGCTGCCTGTGATGCATCATTAGCAGCAACTCGAAAAGCTGCAGAGGTTGGCTTCACCTGTCTTGGAGAAAGCATGTGGTAGTCCTCATCCTCCCTAGTTGGCAGCTGTTGTGTGATAGGAGAGATTTAACATGTGGTGGGAATTGGCAAATGACCAAATTGGGGAGAAAATGGGGGGAAATTGTGGATGTAGTAAAAATTAAGAACAGTACAGAATGTTTCTCAAGAAACAGGACATTTCTGACAAAAGTCCTCTCTCAGCTGTGTAAGCAAAGTGCCTCTGACACTGTAGGAGCTGATATATTGTGGAAAAGAATAGGTATGAAACATCTAATGCCATTCATAATGCATCATTTAAAATTTAAGGGAAATTATTACAAGGCAGTTAGTAGTCTCACTACTAACTCTTTCTAACAAATAGCAAAAGAAAAAATTGTGCTCTTTATCCTTCCTTGGGTAAATATTTATTAAGATGTATCCACAGTGAACTCTCACTACACAAGGGCACTGCTCTTTTTTGTAATTGCACATGAAGTCCAAATAACATAAGCATCCAGGCACAAAATCTATCTTAGCCCCTGTCCATGTGATCATGTTAAGGCCATCTAATCACATTTAAGATTTACATGGAGAATAGACCTTTCATCTTACAACCAAGTTAACAAGATAGGATTCTTGAGAAGCATTGCATACATTCCTGAAAGGAGAAAAATAATGAACCTTTTTTCCTCAAACTTTAGAGGCAGGGGATATAAAAGGTGAAAGTTGTTGCCTGACAGTATGTTGATGAAACAAGAAATTGCAAGCAGACTTTTTTTTTTGTCTTGGAAGGACGTGGCTAGTTATGGTGGTGAGGAGGTAGCACTGTAAGAGATTTATGAACACTGAAGTCTGGCTGTAGCTAGGCCAAGCGTTTTTTTCCACTCTCCAGGAAGTTCAAGTTGTTTAGGTAGAACATACCAGATTCTTGCCAAATTGGTAATTAATTAGTCTACCTGATGAGGTGATATTTACACAGATGGATCTCCTCTCTTTGAACTGGCTACCCTTTTAGCTCGGTATTTCCTCTCGCCAGTGCTCACTATGAAACACTGGCAGACACCTAAATGGGTCATCACCTCCTGTTTTGCTCTGTGTGTGTTCCCCATGTCCACAAGCCAAGAACAACTTTACAAGGTCCCCCCATGAGTATTTGTCAGAACATGTCTCACTTACGTAGACTTAAACGTAATTGTGAAACTGTAAATTGCTGAGGATAATTTAAATGCATTTGACTGGAAGCATCCCTTAATACATGATGTACGAGAAGAGAAAAAGTATGACAACAAGACAGAATGACATCAGGGACAATGTGTAGTTAGATTCGAAAGAGTGAATAAGTGAATCTTCTTGGTCATTATTTTTTTTTTTTAACATGTATTGTGTGTTTTACTTTAAACAGTTGTGAGTTGTGAGTCATATTTTCAACTGCATGCATGCCAAAACCTGATATGTGCTCTATAAGCCAATGAATCCTGACCAAGCTTCTCTCCTCTCTCAGTATTTGAATTAGCAGATCTTTCACCAGATATGGCAAATTCTGATTTTTTTTAGGAGGCTGTTTCAGCACATTCATGAGTAGTCTATGCTGGAGTGGCTGAGAAATTAATTATTCTGCCAAACACAATGTGGCAATGGCTGTTAGTTATTTCTTTCTTTTTTATTTTACAATGCTCAAGTTGTTTGTCTGTTTCAGACAAGGTTGTGTGTCTGTTTTAGATCTGGCTGCACATTTAGGCAAAATGATCAATGCATCTGAACGAATCATTTATCTTAACAATCTGAAATCATTTGAGTCACTGAATTTTTATTGATTTATTTCTTTACAGATTTCACAATCTATTTTTTAAAAATGGATCTACACAATATACATCATGCATATTTGAAATATTAGTTAACTTTATATCTGCATGTTATTAGTATGTTGAGATTCTCTACAATAAATTATGTCCTGTAATTCAAAATAATAAAAGGGGTGAGCCTTATATACTGTACGTTAAAGCATGGATCATGCTAGTCTTTTACTGGTAAAGTGCACAGCTTCCTAGAGTTTAACATTTGCCACAACACGTGGTTATGCATTTCTTCACTTTCTAAGAGTTCATATATTGAAACATGGCTTTACTAAGCTCTTGGTTCCTGAACACTTCATCAAAGTGGATATCTTCTTCCTTCCACTGATGAAGTACAAAACACATCCCAATAAATCATTCTCTCTGATCTCTCTGGAATTCCTGTGAAGATTGTAACTTTCACACAACTGAGGTTTCCAAAATATGGAAACAGTAGCTCGCACTGCACTCCCAACGAAAGCACTGAATGATATTTTCAGTGCATTTTTTTTTAAAGAGGGAGGTAGTGGGAATCCAGAAATATTCTCCTGATCTTTTAAACATTTGAAAATGACTGAATTTAACTGAGACCATATGATTAATTATTCGTGGAACACACGCACACACACACGCATGCACGCACGCACACACACACACACACACACACACACACACACACACACACACACACACACACACACACAGAGTGTAATTACAGTATAATTACTTGGTATAATTATGTAGTTGAGTGTTTGAGGAAAATGTTTTTGATAACAAAATTGGGACCGTGGCTAATACAATAAAATACATTTCTTAAGGATGTCTTTGCATTATTAGTAAAACTTACACTGAAATTGATTGTAATTGAAATAATGATACATTAGAGAAAAGATGAACAGTTCCATTCGCTAGGGGGTTATAATGGTGCAAAGTTTTTATAATTCTTTGTATATCAATCAATTATATAAATGTGTTAAAGCATAAAAATGATAAACTCTGCTTTGTTGTGCACATACAAAGCCATCATATTTGTTCTTCTTGCGGCATGAAACAAGCTTCAGTCAGAGTCTATAGCTTATGTATGTTATGTATATGCACCATTATCTGTGCTTACTGAAAAAAAAAAAATCAATTTCAGTTTAGCATCCAATCAAGTTAATGAATGTAAAAAGAAACTATCAAGTATTGTGCCAATTAATTTGCGGTGATCCTCTCATGCTACACAATCTATGCAGCACTAGAGCTATCTGTGTATGTGTGAATATGGATAAAACTCTGGACTTCAGTGTGGAAGCCCCTGGCCCTACCTCAGTAAAGTTTTCAATATGCTGGAGTAAGCAAAAGCTTGTATAAAATGAGGTGTCTTAGCTGACTCTCTAGAAGGCATGACATACTGGGTATTTAATCCATTATCAAACTACTTACACTTACTGAACACGGACGAGACAAGACCAGAAAGCTGGTTTGAGTATTTCTATAACTGCTAATCTCCTGGGATTTTCATAGTCTCTAGAGATTACTCCAGTAAGCATCAGTTCTGTGGACAGAAATGCCTTGTTGATGAGAGAGGTCAATGGAGAATAGCCAGACTGGTTTATAGCTGATAAAAAGGCTACGGCAACAGAGATAACCACTCTGCACAATTGTGGTGAGAAAAACATCTCAGAATGCACAACATGTTGAACTTTGAGGAGGAGAGCTACAACAGCAGAAGACCATGTCGGGTTCCACTTCTGTCAGCCAAGAACAGAAAGCTGAGGCTGCAGTGGGCACAGGCTCACTAAACTGGACAGCTGAAGAATGGAAAACCTTAGCCTGGTCTGATGAATCTCAATTTCTGCTGAGGCACACAGATGGTGAAGTTCAGAATTTGACATCAACAGCATGAATCAATGGACCCAACCTGCTTTGTGTCAACAGTTCAAGCTGGTGGAGGTGGTGTAATAGTGTTGGGAATGTTTTCCTGGCAAACTTTGGCAATATTTTTCCCATCTTTTAATGGCTACTTCCAGCATGATAATGCAGCATGTCACAAAGCAAAAGTTATTTCAAATTGGTTTCATGAAAATGACCATGAGTTCAGTGTTCTTCAGTGGCCTTCCTAGTCACTAGATCTAAATCCAATAGAACACCTTTGGGATGTGATAAAACAGGAGATTCACAGCATGACAGTGGACCAGAATCTCAAAGGAATGTCTCTAACATTTTGTGGAGTCCATGCCATGAAGAACTGAGGCTGTGTTAAGAGAAAAGGTAGGGCCTACACAGTATTAGTATAGTGTTCCTAATAAAGTGCTCATTGAGTGGAACATTAGTCATGCATATAAGAAGCAAACACTGAAGGATGTTTGTTAAGCAAAACAACAGTTACTTTAACATGAAAATCATCTACTAACAGTTTTAGTTAAGTAATGAAAGTTACTTTTCACAGGAAAATATGTTATAATTTAAAGCTGTATCAGCTAAACATTTATTTACTTCTTTATTTGAGTTAATTTACTTTTTGGCTGGATACTTTTTCTTGCTCTTAAAAATCTAATCAGGTGGAAATGATAACCAATCAAAACACAATATGAATTGACACCCCAATAGTTTCATGCTAGAAGATTTTTGTGGTGTGATGTTATTCCTTATAAGCAATGCTGAAATGAAAGTGTGAAATTTATAGTCTGTTGAAGATGGAACATATTAGGATGAGGAATGCATTTACAGGGATGGCTGAGCATGTGAAAAACTGCTAAAGGATTACTGCTGCCAAAGTACCAACAAAACACATCCATGGTTTTGATAATAAAAAGAAATGGGGAAAAAATTAATAGCACAGCAGTTTGCAGACAAGAAACACAAAATCTGCTTTTGATGGATTGATTCTGTTCTTGAGGCAAACTGAAACTGTTGATTAATCTCATGTAAAATTTGTAAAATTGCGCAGAGTATGACAAATTATCCTCTTAATGTTATAGTTTGTATTTGTGTAATTAAATACACATCACAATCAAAACATAATTATGAATTTGCAAGTGTGTTTCAAAAACACTAGACAGGCTGAACCAGTTACACAGGGAAAGAGAATAAACAGATTTTTTACATGGCCAAAATTTGAGTTTCCTCTGGTTTTTCCAGGGCATTCCCTGGAAACTGACCAGTTTTCCTAGAATAGACTCTGTATCCAAATGACCCTGACTGGTGGATGAATGAATGATAATGATATAGCTTTGTCAATCATAGATATAGCAGTACTGAATCTATAGATGAGGAGTCTATCAGCCAGAGCTGATATAGAGCTTTGTGGAACTTGTAATGTTTGGGTGTATTGGCTTAAAACTATGAAGCCAATGCACCCAAACACTACATGTGATGACGGGGTTGGGAGCACTATATATATCAACAGGAGAAGGAGACAGCTTTGGAAAGAATGTTTGCAGAAGGAAACGTGTTAGTCTGGTTCTCAAGTACATTATTTTATAAAACCTGGAGACTTCACAGTTCCCAGCCCCCAACAATGACAACTATTTCAGTTGAACTACATTCTGTTTAACAAAGTGTAACTCACAGTGATTTACACTATTTGACTTTTACGCCTATACAAGAGTCTAGACATGGCCCTTGCACCTGGTACCCCCAACCTCTTCATAAAGGGAGAAAACATAATAAAAGGAGGGGAACATACAGTATCTGAAAGCGTAATGACACATTATACATAAAAAGTATAGGGAAGTCAAATTTGCTGTATAGGCCAACAAACTTTTGTATTGATATACAATGGAAAGAAATGTTCTATTTTTATTATTTTTCCTCAGCCTTATAAAACAAAGGTTTACAGCAGTTCTTGTAATATTAAAGAAAGGTTCAAATTATGATGTAGTACACTAATAAACATTGCTTGGAATGCTACAGACATAAGGGAGCTGAGAGGATTACTATAAAATCTAGACTAAAATGAATGTTCTATACATTCCACTTCTTGAACATCGATCACAGTACAGTGATAATCCACAGTAATTTACATTGCTGAACAATTTGTTATTTATAATCTCATTGAACAACAACTTTATCAAACCTTAGGAAATCTACCTAGGATATTTTACTATGAAACAATGAAAATGCCAACTCCTATAAAATTTAGACTTACATTTTTCCAACAGATTTCCTCAGGAGTGACTAAAGGCAAAAAATAAAATGTATCTGGACTATGTTGTTATTTTCCGGATCAGAAAAAAATGGAATATTTGCAGTATTTCCCCTTTACGTCTACACTTGTCACAATATCTGTAGTGGATTTATGAACTTTGGCAGTAATTTGGTTAAAGTGAACAGGAATGTGGGTCAGTGTGTACATGTAAACTAAAGCTTGTCTTCTAAACTATGTTTAACTAAAATATTCTTCAAGGCATGTTTGGTATCAATCTAATCCATATTTAATGGTGAGCAATGTGATGACATCATAAATATAATATAGGTTTAGGAGCTAACATTTACATTATACAGTACACACGTTTGAAAGACACATCTGAAAAGATAGGAGGCTAATACTTTCAAGTTTAAAGACAACCTCTGACAAGTAAATAGGAAAGGATTGCATGTCGATAGAAACCTCTGAGCTAACAATAATTGTTTAATAAACAGGCTATATTAAAGCCTCTGATCTAGGAACACCATTTTATAATGAACGTTTAACATGAAGCTGTTTTAGATTAAATACAATTGGAACACTGAGATATTACAGCTTTAACTAGAAGATTATTCTTTGGAGTCAGATCTCTAATTAAATGTAAGTGTGGAGTCAGCTATTTAAAACATAAAACTAAACAATACATTTAACCTTCAGCTGCTCCTATTTTTGTTCTTGGTTATAGGAGAGCCACAGACTAAGATAAGATCACTTTATATTTTAGTCCTACACATCATACCATAATTATTCCATGTTCCAGGTTTCTTCTGCTTCCTGGCCTTTCCATCAACCTTACATAACAAAACATTTACCAAGCTGTGGACGTCAACATATAGACAACAAATTCCTTTGTGATGAATTAACTTGTAAAGTGAACAGTGATGTCCAGATGGTTTTGAGTAGGTGTGAATTCAGTACTGAGGATTTTGTTGTACACTCGCGAGTACCACAGTGCCAGTGTTTCACAGGACATAAGTTTGTGCTAGGCACACACTAAATATTTGTCTACAAACCCCTGGAAATCAGATGGGATAGTACTGGTATTTGAAATAAATCATTTAACTTATAGAAAGCATTCCCAAAGTTAACCCGTAATTTATAGTAGATACTGAATAATATACTGTACATTTGATGTTAATTTAACTAAGATTATACCACAGTGCTTTTAAAAGGATCAGATCTGACTGTTCAGAAAATGTTGACTAAATTTATGCAACATCAGCTCTACAATATTTCCAACTACAAGGTTTATATTATAAAGCTTGTTTTAATACATTATTGTTGTAAAATGATCAGGAATGTGTTTCAGAGACAACAGGTAAACCAAACAGGTCATCTGAACTGTGTTTAATTACAGGATTCCTCAGGGCATGTTTGGTATATATATATATATATATATATATATATATATATATATATATATATATATATATATATATTTTTTATTCATATTTCATGGTGAGTGATGTGGTGATATCATAAATACCATATAGGTTTAGGAAACAACATTTACATTTACGGCATTTGTCTGACACCCTTATCCAGACCTTACAGAGTCTTACATTTATACAACTGAGCAGTTGAGGGTTAAGTGCCTTGCCCAAGGGCCCAACAGGGGCAGCGCTGGGATTTGAACTTACAATCTTCCGATCAGTAGTCAAACATCTTAACCATTAAGCTACCACTGCCCCGTTTACATTTACAATTAATTAGTTACTTAATTTTTAATCTAAAACCATTACAAGTAAATGCACTACAGTTGTCACTGTGCACTTGGTTTAAAGATTCATGCATGGATGCATGGGGTCAGTTTGAAAATGGTAATGTGTCCTCTAAATGAATGTGCTGTAAAATAAATGAGGCAGGATTCAGAATGGGCATTTTGTAGAAGTTCTAAGTCAGTCATCCAGATTTGGAATGAAGTATGAATATGAGATTGAGGATCAGAACAGAAAACAAAATAGCCAAAGGAATGCTAATTACAGTAGAAATCAAACACCATTAATTGTAAGGTTTCAGCATTTTTGTATGTTCTCCTTCCCCTCCTTTAAAACAGTTCCCTATCCAATTCTTTGCAAGACATGCCAAAGGATGAAAACTGTGAGTAAAACCAACACTTTTGGGAACAAGAAAAACAATTACCTGTCAGATATAAAAGTGCAGACTGGTCTTTTTTAGCCACTTCTGCTTTCTTAATTCAAGCTAGAATCATGTGAGGAAAAAAACAATCCTTAAGGATCTCATTAGATAATAACCAAGCATGGAAAGATAATAAACAGCATACATAGTTGTGAGCATAGACCAACGAGTTTCTCATTTAAACACAAAAATCTATTTAGACACATAAATATGTGATATCAGTGCTCTATACTCTGGATTTAAAGAATTGCCATAGTTCACTTTTAGTGTCTGAGATTTGTGTCCTAGATAAGTAGTGTCTGAGATTTCATTACACGCCTTTTTGATTACATCACATTTGATTACATGCCTCTTTGGTTTACAGATTGATACATGATAAACACTTGCTAGTGGAATAAATGTATTGCTAATAACATATAAAATAGCAAGTTGTGGGGGACAATGGCAAGAAAAAATCAGAACAATGAGGGAAATAACAATGCATTCATGCACTGGAATGCATGAAAAACATCCTTATAACCCATTTCTTTAGTATATCACAGGTTAGCTTTCAAGCTAGTAATGAGCGTAGCATAAGACATAATGTTAAGAGTTAAAATACAGAAGACTGAAACATTCTAGCTAAATTATACAATAATCTAATCTAATGATTTTTCCTACATTGTAGTCAATCATATTTGAAATAAAAATATACTCTTTAAGCACCTAGTTGTATATTAGCTGGCTTGCAAAGATAAGATTAACTGCTTCCTTCTACCTAATATTTTGATATTACACAGTGGGCCTGTGGACATTTATATGTCTGAATAGTATTGCCACCACATCAATTTGGCTTCTACTTGTCATTTTCATGACCCAGTAGCAGTATCTCTAACTAATTCTGCATCAGGTAAGCAACCTCCCAGACATCGAATCCCAAAGAATGGACTCATTTTGGTGTTAATATGAATGAATCATCAACATGACTCTACATGAAGCATAAAATCCCATGCACATCAAATTATTATTATTATTTTTTTTTAATTTTATGATCACATTATATCCCCTGTCTCAAATTGTCATGGATTCTCTGCTAAGTTTACTATAGACTGCTATATAAAGAATGACGGGGGTGTGTTCATTTGGGAGGAGTTTCAGCTCCTGCCAGTTTAAGTTGTCTTGGATTATACTTGTTGAAGTTTAACTGAAGTCCGTGGATGAGTCAGAATTAGGAATTTGCTTATTGTATATTTCATTAGTTAACATTATGAAACCCTGAACCTCAGCATTTGTTTAAATTTTAAGTCCATATAAAGGAACAAAAAAATCAATTAAAGCTTGATGTTAATAACTTACTAAACTCTGGTCTCCAGGTGTTAATACTGGAACTGCAATACTGTCAACCACAATCATTTTCATGTGTTGTTTCATTTTGATCATTGTGCTTCATTTTATTAATTGCTGGTATGAACATTGGTTAATGCTTATTTGGTTTATTATTAAGAAAAACATGAAATCATACATGTTCGTTGATTTTGAAATGTTAGTTATTGTTTATTAAAACCTGTTGAACCTTAATGTATTTTGTTATTGAAAAACGGACGTGTAGTATCTTTTCTCACATATATGCACATGAGATTAGTGTCAATTTCCTTTGTATAAGCAGGGTGAGCAAATGTTTTGACCTGTCTGTGGTAGGAAACTGCTTTATGTGCACAATCTCACCGACTTATCAGTCCATATCTCAGGCTAATGTCTCTCCATGAAAAATACTGCGTCTGTCTGTGAGAAGACAAACACCAAGAGGAAGAGACACATTAACAGCCGCACTGAAAGTCCTGCCAAGTGTCGCTGAGCATAACACTCAGAGCCAGACTGTAATTCTGCACTTCTGACCTCTCTTTCCTGCCCAAAGAGAGCTGTGAGACAATTTAGGGAAATCATTCTGAATTGGGATAGCATAAGGAAAAGGCCCAAGCAGGAGGCCCCAGGGGAGAGGGAGACTCACTATTGAATTATTCCAAAATTAATGCTAATGTGCATGTGGTTAATAGAGTACAGATTTCATACTCTCTCTCTCTCTCTCTCTCTCTCTCTCTCTCGCTCTCTCTCTCTCTCTTGCTTTTTTCTCTCTAAGTTGGAACCATCAAAAGTGTTTTACTTGACTTACACATTTCAAACAAATTTCAAGGCAAATGATACAGCTAAACACATGTTATATCGCATATATTAACAGATATCAGGCCTAAGTGAAGATGGGGAGAAGGTGCTGTTGTGGAGCACATAGGACAGCAGGTGCAATGTTGAACCTTGATAGGATTAGGTAAAAAAGACCTAAGTAAAGACCCTATAATAAAGGTATAGAAGAAGCCCCTGAATGTGTACTCTATATTCAGGGCAAGCTATGCATTTTGCCATGTTCAGAAAATGGTGTATTATTTAGTAATTGTTTTTTAACAGTTTTTTTTCTTTGGTGTAAATTGCTATAATCATGACAGTAAAACGTAAAAGATACAACAGTTCTACAGCATGTTTAAACCTGCTATCTTGCAGGTCCTTGATTTCTTTGCATTCTTGATTCCATGTAATGGAATGGAAAACAATGGATTGTGATGAATCTGAACTTACATCGTCAGGCTAACTGACACATGATGCTTTCTGAAGTGGTCCATTTTCCTGTTTGAAGGGAGCATTTCTCCTCTTCTTTCCTGAGGATATGTAATAGATTTTGTAGGAATGTAATGGTCAGTCAAAGCTTTCCACTATTTTTAAAGCCATTCTCTTGGCTTTATGATTTAAGTGTATAAACCTGAGATGAAGCGTACTGTTGTTCAATCATGTTACTTACAGTATCTTTCTGACTGCATCATTGCCCCCTAAATAAACTGTTGCAGATGCACATCGCATAAAGCACTGATGTAGTAAAGGAACTCAAAGCAACTGCCTGAAGTTCATGTTGACAGATTAAGAGTAGAAGATTTCAGCATGCTTATAAACGTCTGCTTCCTTGGTTAAATGATTGTTTGTGACAATGTTTTCTCAGAAATACATGAGAAATGTATTATTGTACTGTTTAACAACTGTGTTTTACTAACCTGTTTATGTATATATATATTAATGTCCATATAAAAACACCACAGGGAATAGCACCATCCATTTCGGTTTACATTATATTATGATAAGGATTTCCCATAGCAAAATGTTTAATAAATGTTTTATATATATATATATATATATATATATATATAAAACAATGTGATTGTGCCCTGTGATGGACTGGCACCCTGTCCAGGGTGTACCCCGCCTTGTGCCCGATGCTCCCTGGGATAGGCTCCAGGTTCCCCGTGACCCTGAAAAGGAGTAAGCGGTTGAAGATGGATGGATGGATGGATGGATGAATTGTTATATGTAACTCACTATTATGACTGTCTGTTGTCAAGTAACCTTCATAATGGCATAAATTACTTATTCAACATCTATTTACATGTAATAAAACTACTGTGTGAAGCCATTTGATGGCAAACTCAGTGACAAATTCATCTGGCTATGCAGTAGACTAGCTAGCCATCTAACTGGCAACATATATGACAGAATAAATAAGTCAACTCCTTATCATCTCTGAATCTTTCGATTCTAGTGCTAACACCACTTCCCATTTTTGCTTGCTTGCTTCCCAACATTCAAGATTTTCCTTTTTGCTTGACCACAGGAAATGGCCCATAGCAAGCAGGGGCTGGTATTAGGTATTATTCTCCATGTTCAAATTCCTTATATAATATCTCTGGTTTACTGCTGGCTTTATACCACATTTTTTCATTTACTGACTCCACAGTGCTACTTAATTTTTAGGTTACATGTAGTACATTTGACTCTTAGCAATAACACAGGATGTATATATACACTGTCTTACCTCCCTCTCTCTGCCAACACACACACACACACACACACACACACACACACACACACACACACACACATTGAAGAATGCAGAGCATTGAGTTACGGAAGCGATTCAGCTATGATTCAGATAGGAATGGAAGGGAAAAATGCCTTTGCTGGCAAATAATCTATGCATTGTATGGTATAATCCTATATCCTATAATATATGCTGTATGCTAACATCTTAAAATTTACAGACTATAAACCTGCATGGCAACATGGATATGCTCAACATGGCTCTACCCTCACACACAAACACACAGACTGACCTGTCACACACACACACACACACACGCACACGCGC
>JAFFST010000300.1:8751-20389 GCA_022414735.1 Noturus placidus | reverse complement strand
CTCCAGGACGCTGTAAAAGCCTCATTGCACATTATCGCAAACGCTTGGTTGCAGTTGTTGCTGCTAAGGGTGGCCCAACCAATTATTAGGTTTAGGGGCAATCACTTTTTCACACAGGGCCATGATGGTTTGGATTTTTTTTCACCTTTAATAATAAACACCTTCATTTACAAATTGCATTTTGTGTTTACTTGTGTTGTCCTTGACTATTGTTTAAATTGGTTTGATGTTCCGAAACACTTAAGTGTGACAAACATGCAAAGGAACAGGAAATGAGGAAGGGGGCAAACACTTTTTCACACCACTGTAGGTCCGCCCACTAGGGATTGACGTACACCGATATTCCTGGTGATGATGATGTTCTCTAAAATATTCATTTAAACAGCATCTTTGTACAGTATTAAGCATTACAGATCATCATCATCCTCGTTGTCGTCATTGCCATTATGAGTCATTTAACTGAAGATGATTATAATGTTGATTGTGTTAAAATTAAAACTGTATGCATATGATAGCTACGTTCATGCTCATAGCACTTTATAAAAAAGAGAGAGAACGTCAGTCAAACTTTCTTAGAATAATGTTTATGATTAAAGTTTATTTTTCCGATCTCGACTCGCGGCCGAAGAATTCTTTTACGATGTGCGATTTTTGTCTATGACGGAAAAATTCTGCGGAAACGTGTACAGTGTAAATCAGACTTAAACCACGTGTCATTTCCAGATGAAGGAGAACCTGCAGTGTCTCCCGGTGTCTCTGTGTGAGCTGATTCAGCACGGCCTGATCAGGCTGCAGTCTCAGTTCGGAGGAACCGGACTCAACTGGACCCTTGCTGCTCTGACCGTCAGCTCCACGGGTGTGAATGACCATCATCATCATCACTAAAACATAATAAACACAATGTTTGTGGACAAGTATGAATTTGTTCTGGTTCAGAGGGACACGGTTTACATTTTTCCACCACCGAAGCTATCTAAACATTAGAAAGGTTGAAATGTTAATGTGTTGCTTGGGGACTAAACCTGCGTTATATCTTTAACATCACTTACTATTTCAGTGAAATTAGCATGTTTTCTGTTGCTCCTCCCTGCACAGGTCTAAAAGACAGAGATCTGCACTTCCTGTTGAACCTGTGCACTGACCTGAGCGCCACACCTCCCCCGCTGACCTGGCAGGAAGTGATCAAACTGGCCAGGAACCCAAAAACCAGAGTGCCCATGGCCACGTTCTCCCAGCTGGCTCGTAATTTACAGAGGTAAATGTCATGCCGTGACAAGTGAGGACTAGAACCAGGTGCGCTCTTATAATGGTGCTCCAGGAGAACTCTTACTGTTTCATTGTTCAACACTGCGATACCGTTTTTCCTTTCAGAATAGGTTCCGACAAAGTAAAACAGTTTTAGGAATCTGACAACGCTTAATTATCCACTGAATTCTCAAATAAACTTTCCTCTGCACTCTTAGGAAATCTAGAACTGTTAAAGGTTCTGTGGTTGTTCCTTTGGTGGAACCCATAAAATCTAGAACCTCGACAACAGAGTGGTTCCCAGTCCAAACCTGTTCCAAGTAGAACCCTTTTATGGATGCTAAGAAACTTTAATTATCCTGTATTCTTAGGAAATCTAGAACCCCTATGGGGTCTTCAGTTGTCCTTCTGGGGGAACCCTTAACGGTTGTATGTAGAACCATGGAAACACATTTATCTGAAAGACTTCCAAGTAAAACCCTTTTAGGATGCTAAGAAAACCCAGTATACCCTTAAAGAACCCATTCTTGAAGCATGTTCTGTACTGTTCTGCCACAGTCTGATTGGGTCGTCTCTGTCTGTGGAACCGGAACGGTCCTCGGTTCTCACCAATCCGGATGTGAAATCAGCGTTTGAGCAACTTTACCTCTCTGATCCGGATGACAGAACCAGAGCGCACATGATTCTTGCAGGCACGACAACATTTTATTTTAAAGTATTCACAAAGCATGTAATAATAATAATAATAATAATAATAATAATAATAATAATAATAATAAAGTGTGTGTGTGATGTTTTGTCATAGCTAACCTGTGGGTGCGGTCCGATCCTCACGGACACGACACGTTCCTGCACTGTGACACGGATGCACTGACGCAGCTTCCTGCTCATCTGGTCAGTGGCTCTTCCTGCTGACGTACACACTTCACCTTTCCCGTTATTACAGAAAATCTCACCCTGTTGTTATTTACTTCTCCAGATGAAATGTGGTCAGAGGGAGCCGATGCACTTCCTGCTGTGCAGTTACTACTTCCTGTATGCTAATGTGCGTCATGGACTCCTGCGCAGCCTCATGGAGAATTACGTTCTGTATGGTAGGGTTTTAAAACAATGCAACATTCCTTAGACTTTTAAGAGTCCTGGATCACTACGTGTCTTTAACATGGAGGCAAGAAAAACCTTAAATGTTATAAATCAGAGATAAAACTGATATTCGGAGGCATCCACTTGACCCCACCCCTCATCGAGATGTTTTCCTCACTTTAGACAAGTGGACTGAAGTGGACAAGCCACACTGTCCTGAGGCAGACGGTACATTCATCCATCCTCTTCATCTCATCTGATGACTCCAAGCAATTTAGCTTCAGTCATTTTTTGGTTAAAAGATCATATGTGATTATATATTAATAGTAGGATATCAATATGTATTTATAATTTGACTTATTAAGCTATCTACACTCGCGTATCATATTTGTATATTTAACTCCCCAGCATAAACTTGTTATCTCCACAGAATGCTCAGAAGAGCTCGTGGCTTGTCACTCGTTCCTGAAGCGCCACGCCCCCCTGCTCTCCCATTGGCCAGCTCTGTTTGTGCAGCAAGCTCTGAACGAGCCAGACGCCTCGGCCGCTCACGCCTGGGCTGAAAGCGCAGTGAAAGAGGGACATATCCACGCTGTCAGATGGATGAACAACTCCAGAGAATCCCAACAGGAAGCTGGGTAGGAATCCATCTGAGCGCTCTGATTTACACCACTTTTTGACACTTAAAAAAAAAAACATTATCCAATAAATGTTTTATTTTTATTTTTGACTCTAGTGGAAGATTTGCAATGTACACTTTTTTAAATATTAAAAGTAAATGTCAATACTTTTAAGGACATGTTTTTTATTCACTTATTTATGTGCAGTGAGCTGGTTTCGACGTTTCAGTGGACTCCGTCCTGTGTGTCTCTGAGTCCTGCGGGAGTTCTCATGGCGGTGGGGACGGAACAGGGTTCTCTCCACCTCTACCACACTCACACCAACCAGGTAGGTCACAGCCACATCTCCTTCCTTAACACCTGTCTTTCTCTTATGTCATCAAATGCTTTTGGGGAAAACTCCTTGCATCATTCCTCCTTCTATCACAACAGGAAGTGAAGTCACTGGTCAGTAACTGTGATGGGATCTCGGGGTGCATGTTTCTGGATGAGAGTGTTCTGTGGACGACCTCATACGACGGTCAAGTGGAGGTGTGGAATGTTAACAGCGGCTGCAGGTCAGTGTTTAAGAAAAAAACAAAACAACCTCAGCAGTTTGTGTCTGTCTGAACATCTTTCTGTGTGTCTCTATCGGTTTGGTCTTTTGTCTGTATTTCTTAACGTCTTTCTGTCTGTCTGAACGTGTGGAAATCTAAACGTCTGTCTGAATATCTAGACAGGACGTCTGTTAGTTCGGACATCTACCTGGACTTTTGTCTGTTTGTCTGTCTTGATGTTTAAAGATCTGAAAATAATGGTGAATGTCTCTGTGGTGTTTTCTGTAGGACGGCCCACCTGACCGCTCACTCCAACAGGATAACAGGATGTGATGTCAGCTCAGACAGGAAGCACTTTGCTACTGTTTCCTTAGACTTCACTCTAAAGGTCAGAATAATGCACATTTAAAGTTTGTTGTATAGCATAAACACTTTATTTACTGTGTGTGTGTGTGTGTGTGTGTGTGTGTGTAGGTGTGGTCCTCCCAGAAGGGAAAAGAGGAGGCATCTCTGCTGAACCCGTCCCCTCTGAATTGTGTGACCTTTGACCCTGAGGGGAGTCTGGTGGCAGTGGGCTGCTGGGACGGAGCAGTGCGGGTGTGGGACTGGATCAAACAGGAGAACTGCATGGTGAGGAGGAAACAGGAAGTGAACAGAGAATTATGGATCAAATATTGGAAATATTGGAATCTTGATTATCAACCACATGTTAATCAAAGTTCTCTCTCTCTCTCTCTCTCTCTCTCCCTCTCTCTCCCTCTCTCCCCCTCTCTCCTTCTCTCTCTCTCTCTCTCTCTCTCTCCCTCTCTCTCCCTCTCTCTCTCTCTCTCCCCTTCACTCTCTCCCTCTGTCTCTCTCTCTCTCTCTCCCTCTCTCTCTCTCCCCCCCCCCCTCTCTCTCTCTCCCCCTCACTCTCTCTATCTCTCTCTCTCCCCCTCTCTCTCTCTCTCCCCCTCACTCTCTCTATCTCTCTCTCTCCCCCTCTCTCTCTCTCTCTCTCTCTCTCTCTCTCTCTCCCTCACTCTCTCCCTCTCTCTCTCTCTCTTTCTTTCTCGCTCATATTTTCATTTGTTTTCCTTTCTCTCAAACTCTCCTATATATCTGTCCTCTCTCTTCTTTCTCTCTCTCTTTTGTTTCCTCTCCCTCTTTCTCCCATATCACTCTGCTTTCATATGTCTTTATCTTACAACTCTCCCCACCTTTTCTTTTTCTTCTTTCTGATTCTCTCTCTGATTTTGTTCATCATCCTCCATCCTTCATTCTCTTTTATATCATTTTCTCTCTTTTAATTTGTTGCACTTTCTTCTGGATTACCTTATTCTTTCTGTATATCTTTCTCTTTCTTTCTCTTCTTTCTCTCTTCCAGACTCTGTCAGGCCATCAGTGTTCAGTACGTAGTGTGTCGTTCTCTCCGTCCTCCTCTTTCTCTCTCCTCTGTTCAGGGGGGTTGGATGGAGAGATGAGGTTGTGGTCTGTTCCCAGCTCATCCTGTGTGTGGCGCTCTGGTGCTCATTTCGGATCCACCGAGGCGCTTCACTTCCTCTGTGATGGAGAATCACTGCTCAGTGCTGGACACGATGGCATGGTGAGAACACACACACACACGCACACACACACAGTAAAAGTGTGTATTAATGCTATACTCAAAGTGTGTGTGTGTGTTTCAGGTGCAGCTGTGGTCTGGAGGTCTTGGTCGCTCGGTTTCCATTTTGGGGGAGGAAAAGGTAGTTCACATGTTAATGAGAGAAAATACTTAAAATGAGAGAAACATACTGTTTATGTCTGTGTGGATTATGACAATGATGATGAAGAAGGTGATGATGAGGATGATGATGGTGAAGGTGATGATTGATGATGATGGGGTATTGATGGTGATTATGGTGATGACAATGGTAATGGTGATCATGATGGTGAAGGTGATGATGTTGATGATGATGATGGTGATGTGGATTATGAGGATGATGGGGTAATGTTGATGATGGTGATGATTATGAAGGTGATGAAGATGATGATAGTGGTGGTGATGGTGTTGATTATGAGGGTAGTGAAGATGATGATGGTGTTGATTATGAGGGTAGTGAAGATGATGATAGTGGTGATGATGGTGTTGATAGTGGTGATGATGGTGTTGATTATGAGGGTAGTGAAGATGATGATAGGGGTGATGATGGTGTTGATTATGAGGGTAGTGAAGATGATGATAGGGGTGATGATGGTGTTGATTATGAGGGTAGTGAAGATGATGATAGGGTGTTGATTATGAGGGTAGTGAAGATGATGATAGGGGTGATGATGGTGTTGATTATGATGGTAATAATGATGATGGTGAAGGTGACGATTATGATGCTGCTCCTGATGCTGCTGCTGATGATTATTATTATTTTGATTATGAGGATGATGGGGAGATAAAGGTGATTGTGATGATGATGATGATGGTGCTGAAAGTGATGATTATGATGATGATGAACTCCTCCATTACAGAAGCTGTTGAAATCCTCGGGGTCCAGACACGTGGTGGTGTCTGAAGATGCCGCTCTCTGTGTTGCTGTGAACGGTCACTATGCCGCTGTGGGTTACCATGGAAACGGACTTAAACTATACAACATACAGTCAGGTACACTTTAATTTCAACCACAAACTATCCGGGCTTTTATAGGAAGTGCTACGACACATTAGTTTCTTTTCCGGGTAGAATTATAATAATTGAATAGACTTTCACAGAGTGTCCACATTGTTTGTGTCTTGATTTTTAATGAGAAAAATGTTTATGTTGATAAATATTTCTTAATATTTTAAATAGTTCTGCTAAAATTCACCTTCTCTAGGTTATGTGCGAAAGAGGATGTTTATTTGCCTGTGTGTGTGTGTGTGTGTGTGTTGTAGGTGGTTGTGTGTGGTCCAGTGACAACCTGCGTGTGTCCATGCTGTGTGCGCTCTGGCTGCAGGCTGCAGCAGATGATCTCCTGCTCTGCGGAGGTTTGGATCAGCGTCTGTATCTGTGGAGGAAGCAGAGAGGACACGAGGACACTCTGACACTCGCAGGAGTCTTTGGTGTCCAGAAGGGTGCTGTCCTCGCTCTGAACCAGAACTCCACTCACGTGGCCTCGGCGTCGGGTCAGTACGCCATGTCTGCCCGAAGCTCTTAAACTTGGCAGTTGGTCAGCATTCTGTAATAACAGTGATGTTCTCAGAGAAATAAATCACACTTTAACTTCAAGCTGGTTTCATTACACCGGTCTGTCATTGGTTATTTTCCCATTACAGCACAACACGGAGTGTTTAGTTCTTTACATCGTCACATGTCAGTGTTCTCATGTTACGCACCTCTTAGGAAAAAATTATCAGTGTTGAAACTTGCTGGTTTAAACCTGTGTTTGATCCCTCAGATGACTACACAATTGTGTTGTGGCTGAAGAGAGATTTGACCTCTGACCCCTGGGTTGAACCAAGAGCAGTGAGTGTTCTGAGGAGTCACAGTGGAGGGGTCACATGTTTGGCCTTCAGTCCGGAAGGAGATCAGCTACTATCAGGAGGAAAAGACAAGGTACAGAAACATTTAAACACAAACCAGGACACGCATTCACACATGTACACACACACTCACACACACACACACACACACACACACTCACACACACACACACACTTTTTTACATTGATTTGAAGTTGATTATTTCATTAACAGCACATCCCCAAGTGTTTTATTTCTCTTATACCGTGCAGTTTGCCAACAATGTCCTTTTTTAATTATTTATTAAAGAATTATATCATACTTTCTGTAGGTTTTCTGTTTGTTTGTTTTTTTTGTTGCGCATCTCAACATGTATTTAATAATGACGTGTTTGTGTCAGGCTCTGATGGTGTGGAAGATAAACTCCTCTCCCCCATCTCTCTCTCGCTCCTTACCACACTGTCATGGAGACTGGATCACTGGATGTGCCTGGACTCCATCTGCCGTGGTGAGTGGGCGAGATTCCTGGGAAATTCAGCTCCAGAAATATTGGCACCTTCCATAAAATCACTTCATGTAAATTCTAACGTAATATGGATTATGCTTTATTATTATTTTAACACGTTTATAAGAACTGAAATTATAGAGCTGTGTGTGTGCGTCTATGTGTGTGTGTGTGTGTGTGTGTGTGTGTGTGTGTGTAAGCTTCAGGGTCTAAATCATGCTAATTCAGTTTAATGTGTCTGTAGATGAGCTGCTCTAACGACTGCAGACTGCGACTGTGGGATGTTCAGACAGGAAATTGCATCAGAGAAGTCTCGACTGCGTCCTCTGTGGGCACGCTGTGCTGCTGGGTGAGTCCACGGGCGCGTCCCAAACATGCCACTGATCTATCTATCTGTCTGTCTGTCTGTTAGTCTTATCCTTCTGTCTGTTTGTGTCTTTTTATCTTTCTGTATAACTCCTTATCTATCCATCCATCCATATCTGCCGTTTTGTTTATCTGTCTGTCATTCATTTTTTTCTTTCATCTCTCGCTCTGTCTGTCTGTCTTTATATCTGTCTTTCTGTTTGTCTGACTGTCTGTTTACATCTGCTGTTTTGTCTTTGTCTTTTAAGCCGTCTTTCTACCTGTCTGTCTGTATTGATATCTTTCTGTCTATCTGTCTATCTGTCTTTCCATCGGTCTATGTATCTGTCTGTCTATCTGTATATCTGCAATTTCTTCTACTGTTTAATATTGTGTTTTTATAGTGTATCAATGTGTATAAACATAGTTTGTGTGTGTGTTGCAGGGGGACTATGTGATGTTGGGTTCTGCTGATGGACAGCTGATAGTGTGGAAATCTGATTTAGGAGTAATTACTGAGATCAAGGCCCATCTTTCCCGCCTCAACCACATCACCATCATCTCTAAACCAGGTTACACACACACACACAGTTACACACCTATACTAATAATTTAACACAATATACAAAACGGAGATCACTTGAGCAGACTCAACACACAGACAGGATGCGATCACGTTTCTGTAAGACACACACGATATAGATCACGTTCCAGTTATTTACACACAGGTGTAACAACTCATTCTTTACCCTCTAATTCTCTGCAACACATCCTTCTGATCACAGCCAGCTCTCGAGTCTCATACTTGAATCATTAAAGGTGCCTGAAATTCCCATAAAGACCTTGTTTGTTAGTTTGATGGATGTATTCGCAGGACTGGTGGAAAATCCAGAGGACGTACTGATCACTACAGCGTCTGACGATGGGTCTGTGAAGCTCTGGCAACCGCTGCAGGTAGAAACCATCTTTATATACATCTCGGATACGATGATTAAACCTGATCATGAGAAATCAGTAAACTGTGATGAAAACACGTTGTGATAGACGAGATCAAGCTAACGTTTATACTATTGCACTCGTTATTATTTCTTCAGTAGAAGCTCATTAACAGGGACTTAACCTAAATGGATTAAATGTCTCTCTCTCTTTCTCTCTCTCTGTGTGTTTGTGTGTGTGTGTGTGTGTGTGTGTGTGTGTGTGTGTAGGTTGAGCACCGCAGCACTCTGGTTGGTCACAGTGGGGGTGTTCATGCTTTAGCGAGCAGCTCTGGTCCACACTTCCTCACTGTGTCTGAGGATCGCAGTCTCAGAGCCTGGAGCATTAATACAGGTGTGCAGTGCTTTTTTATTTATTTATTTTTTTACTCTGTTCTTATACACATTTAAATATTAAAACATTTCCACACAAATTTTTTTGTCTTGAAGATGTTGGAAAACTTCAAGTCACAGCTTTACCTCTGTGTGTTACAAAATGCTGACACTGGAGGACCATATCAATGATTGTGTGTGTGTGTGTGTGTGTGTGTGTGCGTGTGTGTGTATAGACATGCCTCCCAGACAGATGGAGAGTGTGAGTGTGATGTGTTTCCTGGATGTGCAGGATGTGCTGGTGTGTGCTTTCAGCTCAGGCAGACTGGAGGTGTGGCAGCAGCTCAAACTTCTTTACTCCAATAAGGTGAATTTGACATGTGCTGTGTGTGCAGCTAACCTCAAGTAACAAACTACATGTCATATCGTCATCACGGGTCGTGTTCAGAGTCCGCGAATGACTTCAAATGTCACGTTGGAAAGTCGGGTTACATGCCTGCTTAAGTGGATTTTCTGGCTGCTCTATTCAGATGGTCAAAATCACCTGTGTGGAAATCACGCCTCTGAGGTTACCAGATGTTTTTTTTCCTTGAGTATTTAGGTGTCTGAGGCAAGGTTTTAGTAGCATGAAGACCACTGCTTTTAAACACATTCACTTCAGGAGCAGAAAATGTGGACTGAAGAAGCAGACAGATAGTCAGACTGAAGTAAAGAAACAAGCATGTAGATGGATAGATATCTCGATGCATGTTTCTGTCTATCTGTCTGCCTTTCATTTTATCGGTCTATCTGATATGAGACAGTATCTTCTCCCTTTTGTTAATATTGTCTTTTTATAGTATGTGGATATGTTTAAAGATTCTCTCTCTCACTCTCACTCACTCTCTCTGTCTCTGGGACCATGGTAAGAGAAAAGGTTGCTCTTTAAATAACTGTGTGTGTGTGTGTGTGTGTGTGTGTGTAGCTGAGTGATAGCTGTATCACAGCAGTAAGCAGTTTGCCGGATGAGCGGTTAGCGGTGGGCTGCAGTGATGCTTCAGTGACCGTGTGGAAGCTGGAAAGAGACTCACAGCAGTGTATCACCAGGTAATAACACACACACAGGGTAATAACACACTGAGATGATAATAATAATAATAATAATAATAATAATAATAATAATAATAATAACAATAATAGTAGAGCACTTTTTGTAGTGGTAGCTGAAAGCTCAGTTCAGTCACACAGTAAAATGTAATATTATAAGAAGTTAAGTAACAGAAGTATAAAATAAAAGATGCCGTAAAAAATCTTGGTGTAAAGCACTAAAACTGAGTAATAAAATTGAGTACAAGAGATTGAACTGTGTATAGAATAAAATAAAAATGTAAATAAGTTAAAATTATGTAAATTAATGTAAACATTAATAAATTAATGAAAAGTACATCTTTGTTAATAATTTTTGGTAAAAGTAACTAAAATAAGATGAAACTATAAACACCAAAACAGGGAAGGCAATTTTCATCTAAAAATGACAAATGTAAAAGGTTTTTTTTTTTAGTATTTAACTTTTTAAAAAATGTTTTCAGTCTTTCTAAAGTTTCCTCGTACACTGTGCCGAGCAGCGTGACATTCCTGCACTACTGCACCACTCTGCTGGGAGTGTGTGTGGACTCCACCATCATCGATATCTTTCCAACTGTACGCGGAAAACACCGAAAAGTTCATGAGTATGCACACACACACACACACACACACACACACACACACACACACACACACACACACATTTTGCACAATCACATAGGCTTAGCATCTGTACATAAATAATTTTAAGCCTTTTAGGAGATTTTACTCCAAGACTGTATTTATATTACGGGTCTCGATGGAGAGTTCTGGTATTTTGACACAGATCTGTATTTATAAAGCTTAAGCAAATGTCAGGAAACGCTTTTAAAGCAAAGATTAAATTAAACATTTCTACATACACACACACACACACAGAACATACTCTGCTTTAAAGAGAAGTGAACAGTAATAACCTAAGAATCAGAGAAAGATGTTTTTGAGAATGATTGATGGGTTCCTCACACTGAATTGGTGTCATCTCAGTTGGCTGCACCAGGCAATCGTGTTGGGAATTGATGGAAACGGTGAGCACGGACTGTGGCTGGTGGGAGACTGCAATGACACAATTAAACTGGCCTACCTGGTTAGTACACACACGCACACACACACACACACACACACTCTGCTGAAATGGATTAAAAACTTGTGTAATTGTTGATAGGATGACATTTTCTGTAAGGAGAGTTTTATTTAAGGAGTTTCCAATGTCATTGTTTTGCAACAGTCAGAGGTAAACTGATTACTTACTCAGTTACTGATCAGAAGGTCGGGGGGTTCAAACCCCAGCACTGCCAGGCTCTCACTGTTGGGCCCTTGAGCAAGTCCCTTAACCCTCTTTTCTCCAGTGGCGCTGTATCATGGCTGACCATGGGCGTAACCACCTCCCCAATGTTGAGGAAATACCAATCTGTCCCCCCAATATACAGGAGAAAATATTT
>JAFFST010000298.1:12700-37310 GCA_022414735.1 Noturus placidus | reverse complement strand
TATATATATATATATATATATATATATATATATATATATATATATATATATATAAACACACATATATATACACACACACACACACACACACATACACACAGACACTCAAGACTTCCACTGGTACTAAAGGGGCTAATATTATTGAGAACATGCTGACATACAGAACTGGCCTAATGCTTAATCCTGGGCAGGTGTTTATTTTCCATTATCACTGATGGATGGATTTAAGGGAGTCTAATTAGAAGTGCAATTTTCACAGTGCAATTTAGAGGTGGTTTACAGGAAAACTACATAAAAATATGTCAGAAAACATTTCAAAATTCACAATATGCATTATGATATATAACTTTGCTAACAACCTGTCAGTAAAACAATCATGTTACTCTAAAAATCTAGAAAGCTGTAAGTTCAAAGAAACTTAAAATGTAAATAAAAAAATTACTTAATACTAAAAGGAAATACATTTTTCAGTAATTAACATTTTAACATAAAAGCATGTATTTCCAGAGTTGTAATTGTTATCTTTTTGTAAAATGAATACCAGAGATGATTCAGAAATCAGAATATCAATATCACTGTATATCATCATATTTTACAGCCCTAACAATTTTTTGAATTATATCGTAAAGCTGGAAGTTTGCTCAATACATAATATAAATTCTTCCGGCTGTTTTACAAAATTACATTATGAAACATGATATAGCTTGAAGGAAGTATATGAATATTATATTTTGAGAAGGGCTGGACGATTAATCGAAAAGTAATCGAAACTGACATTCAGAACCTCTAACCGATGTAATTTCCCCTTGTCGATTATTTAGTTTTTTCAATCCCATTACTACTTTACCCTTAACAACATAATACGTGTGTAGTCACGTGACTCCGCCCGATCCAATCAGCAGCATGGAAGCAACTAGGAGGTGGACTCAAACGCCGAGTCAACTGAGCAACAGGACCAGCTTGTACCAAAGAAAAACG
The DNA here is from genome assembly GCA_022414735.1 of Noturus placidus. Classification (NCBI taxonomy): domain Eukaryota; kingdom Metazoa; phylum Chordata; class Actinopteri; order Siluriformes; family Ictaluridae; genus Noturus; species Noturus placidus. The sequence continues at coordinate 36,332 of JAFFST010000298.1, read as the reverse complement.
CAGTGTCTGTCATTTGGACACATTTTGGCTTCAGTAAAGAAGACACCGAACAAAATGTCGTCAAATGTAATCATTGCAAAAAAAAAAACAAGAATGTTTCAGCGACCAAAGGTAATACCACCAGACTATTTCAACACTTGAAGCACAAGCACGTTACCGAATATGAACAGTGCATGGCTCAAAAAAGAGAGACTGACAAGAGGCCAGCAACAAGTGCCTCCACAAAGCAGGTGTCGATAACTCAAGCTTTTAAAAAAAATGCTACACAATATGGAAGGTATTCAAGAACATGGAAAGAAATAACTGACGCCATTTGTTACTACATCACGAATGATATGGCTCCCATAGCTACAGTGGTTTAAACACCTCAATAAAACTCTCCACAGAAGATACACTGTGCCACTGCAACCATATTTTTCTCAAACTGCACTGGCCAACATGTACAAAACATGTCTTAAGGTAGCTGCTGAACTGAAGTCTGCACTTTGTAGCTACATCTGATCTCTGCTCAAGTAGGACTGTAGTTTATATAGTTTAATAGTTTGTGTTATATAGTTTATAGTAGTTCAATAGTTTGTTTCCTTCAATTATTTTTAAATCAAAAAGATTTAAAAAACTACATTTATTCATTTAGCAGATGCTTTTATCCAAAGCGACTTACAAATGAGACACACTCACACACCAATGGTAGCAGAGCTGCATGCAAGGTGCTAGCTTGCCATCGGGGGCAACTTAGGGTTCAGTGTCTTGCCCAAGGACACTTCGGCATGGGATCACCCGGGCCGGGATTCGAACCCCCAACCCTACGATTAGTGGATTAGTGGACAACCCGCTCTACCCACTGAGCCACAGCCGCCACAATGCATGATTTTATTAGAAAAAAATCCCACCTTTAATAGTTGAGCATATTTACAGTACAAACCTTGTCAGTAAACTATGAGGGCAAAAAAAATAAATTAATAAATAATTTGACCGAAATAATCATTCATTAATCGTAATCGAAAATGTTTAATTAATTTAGATTTAGGTCATATCGTCCAGCCCTAATTTTGAGTCATATTTTAGCCCAGGGCAAAAATAAAGGAACATAATACAACATGTGACAATGACAAATGACAATGTTTGTGAACATGAGTAAATTTGATTTGACCCCAAACCATTCCTTTAAAAGTCAGTAACGTAAATTAGCACAGTAGTAAAGCTGATGTTACTGATAGTATAAAGAGCATACAAACTACATTCAGTTTCAATTTAATCTAATATATATTGTGCTTTTAAGAATAACTGGTCACATTTACACAAATCCAGATGTAGTTTGGCAATGGATGCTGTGGCAAGGAAAAACTCCCTGAAACAACATGAAAAAGAAACCTTGAAGAATCAGGAACCAGAAATTCTCTTCTGGGTGATGCCAGATAGAGGGATTATAAATCACTGTACATAGGTGTAGAAAAGTGAAGGCAAACAGTACTAAATGTGTTGACAGGATGAGTAGATTTTAAAACACACTTGTGAGTACTGGAAGTCATAGTGTGAGTCCTGGGGTGAGTTACTGTATCTTTGATTACCATATGCAAATCTACCATATGCAGATGAGATTCTCCACTGAAGTAAGGAAATCTTTGGAGAATTGTTTTGAGTAAGTGCAAATTTTTAGGATATCCATGTGGTACCTTCCATAGCAGAAGGTGAGTAACTAATTGCAGGACGATCCAATCGGAAGTAGAGCATCAGAATGATTCTACAGATCAGCTAATTATCAACATTTTTGTCTGCATAATGACCTTATCAGAACAATCTACAATAAATATGTTGGAAGCTTGTAAAAACAAATATCCGGAATGAAACATGAGGCCTGCATGTACTGTGATGTGTTTTTGCTTACACCTTGGTTTTGTTCTGAGATATGTGTACAAAGATATCAATGGCTGCAATTTCTCTACAGCAGAGCCGTTTTTAATATGTGAATGTATTTCACAATCGACCAATTAATAAAAAGAAAGAAGGAAAAATAACAGAAAATTAATTCAAGATCCTGCAAGCAGCCTAACTGACACAAACCTACATCTTTATCATTAAATTGTGCATCCTTATGGATTTCTAGTAACAGTAAAAAAAACAAAAACAAAAAAAAACTAATTTCTGTTAACAAAGATTCGACTTTTATGTTACTCATTTTTATGAGTCAAATATCTAGTATCTTCTTGGTCCATATTTGCTTTTACAGTGAGCATAAGGAAGCAGACATTGCAGTTATTTTGTCATGCTCATGAACAGAAGGCTCGGGGATCCCGTCTGTCCAGGCCTAGTTGATATGCACAAGCCAAAAAACAGTTCAGAACGTGCTTCATCAGATGGCTGATAATATTTTGTCAAGCCTACTCAAACCCACACAGGCTTTTCATCCTGTATTATTTGTTGAAGCTGAATCTGTTTGCCATATAAAACAAATGACGGGGGGAAAAAAATTCAAGACCAACATGAAGGCAGCTAAAAAAAATGGTATTAAAGCTTGATGAAGTGGAGTATCCTTATAAGTTTGGTAATTAAATGGCACATCAAGTTGATGACATTTAGGATAGGTTTTAAAGATGAAGTGCAATTGACCATCAAAGATCATTTTTCTTCATTTGAATATCATGTTTTTTCTGTCCCTTTTGTTCGAGGTTATTTGCCTTCAACAGGCTCGGAGTGGATAGAGACAACAAACACCAGTTTCAAATTTGCTAAATATTTTGGAGGACCAAATGATCCCAGGTTTGAGGTTTCCAGGTTTCCCAGGTGGATGAAAGCAGAGCTGTAGTCCACACTTTGGTGGTTTGTTTTGTTAAAGAGCTTGGCTTCCATTGTCGGAGATTAAATCAACACCATACTAATATCAAATTACAAAGTAAAGAAGTGACCATGAACAATACCCCATTGCTAGGTTAGAGGACAGGCTCCAGTCAGGATCGGTCAATACCCCACATCAAGCAAACCAAAGAAATCTCAGTAAAAAACCTGGGCATATTGCTTTCTTTTCTAAAAGAGCAATATGTCTTGTTTTTTGACAGGTTGAAAGCTGTAGTTGCCATCTCTCAGCTGTCATGTATAATAGAGAATGGTTCAAAAGTCTCATGAGATACCTTTCCTACTGCAGTTCTGCTGTCATATTACAACTCACCTTGCCCAAAAATGGCACCCTTTCTGTTCTGAATCCTAGCTGTTGCTCTGTCAGAGAAAAAGGAAATGAGACTGAAGACAGCCACCACCCTGGTATGCTCTGGGCGGATTCTGTGCTCCCAGCTGCCAGGCAATTTTTGGAGATGTATTCCACAAAGAAACGTCACTATTTACTATTGGTATCATTAGGATGTTTGCTAGTCAGCCAATCATTCAAAAAAAAAATACTTAAGTAATTGAATTTTCCTTAGTTAAACAAAGGCATTCAGGTATTGTTATTTAAGATTGAAAACATATCAAAACTCTTCAATTATCAACTGAAAAGTTACAAACTAAATTCCCAGATTCAAAGCTTCTTTAAGCTACACGGTACGAGTCAGTGCAATAAATGTGCAAAATAATATATATGTGTATATTACAATTTTTTAAAACCCTTAGACACTTAACCATGGATGTGAATTAACATACGTAATTGGTGGTGAGCATCAGAACTCAAAAAAAAAAGTTTTTACACAGAGAGGTCAGATATGAAACTCATGGGACAAATAAAAGTCATTCTGATTAACATGGGAGCGTATTGGATGCAGTGCTGTGTAACATATTTACTGTATTCATTCATCTAACTACATTACCCTAGTATCCCTGACCAGGATTTAAATGACATACTTGTTTCCATTGTTTGAAATACTAAGTATACTAGAAAATATCATGGGTGGGTATGAACAAAAATGACTGTTGGAGCAGGGACTGGTCAGAATTTCATTGGGAGTGGGCAGGAGTGGAATGCCGCCCCTTATACACCTCTACATGTAACCATAAAAGTGATATGAACACAGCAACATTCCAGTAAAACAAAAGAAAAAAATCCCTCTGTAGTCCTACATTTAACTGTAGTATTGGCTTAATCTAGTCTGAAACAGGTAGCTTTGCCACCTCAAAGTTCCTTTCCCCAGTTCGATACAGAGCTTAGGTTACTGTTACTGTATGGGCGGCTGTGGCTCAGTCGGTAGAGCGGGTTGTCCACTAATCCACTAATCGTAGGGTTGGCGGTTCGATTCACGGCCTGGATGACTCCACATGCCGAAGTGTCCTTGGGCAAGACACTGAACCCTAAATTTGCCCCCAATGGCAAGCTAGCACCTTGCATGGCAACTCTGCTACCATTGGTGTGTGACTGTGTGTGTGAATGAGACACAGTGTAAAGCGCTTTGGATAAAAGTGCTATATAAGTACGCCATTTACTGTCTGTATTTCATTTTGCATGTCCCGTGTTTGTGTTTCCTCCAGGGTTTCCTCATACCTCCTGAAAACATGCCCATAGGTGGATTGGCTACACTAACACCACTAGTTATGAATCTGTGTGTGTGCATGGTGCACTGCAATAGTCTGTCATCCCTCCCAGCGTGTATTCTCTGCTCACGCCCAGTGCTCCCAGGATACACTCTGGATCCACCTCAACCCTGACCAGGATAAAACTAAAGATAAATGAATGTCTGAAATAGTTTAACTAAGAATGCACATTTTTAGTTAATGCTCCTCAAAGAAACTGTAAAGTGTGTGTGAAAGAGGTAGGACACAAGTGCAGATGCTCAGCATAATATTTATTAGGGCAGTCCATAATCGGAAATGTGGGAAAGGGGCAAATTCAAAATCAAGAAAAGGGTATAAAAAGTTAATCAAGAACTAACACAATACAGGTGCATACAAATGGATAACAAAGCAAATACAGGAGACGGGCAGAGACAGGGCTAGAACAAAAACCAAAACAAACACAAGCTCATGGGAACCCCAATGAGAAAGGCGAATCTGTGACAGCAATGACTACGGAATGTATTAGCAGATTAGTCTATGCAACCACTAATTCTTTAGAAGACAAAAAAGGCACAAGCAAGAAGTGGAAATGATGAAGCTCATATCAGAAAGTGGCTTAAAGCCCTATGGAAGATTATTTTCTTAAGATAGTATCTTAAGATATTTTGAAAGCAATACCTAAAAGTGCATGAAAATGCTTCATGTTGCATGAATGCATGATCTACAGTCAAACAGCAGAAGGTATAGTGTGACCACTATTTTCAGTTCCAGAGATTTTAGATAGGAGTGGAAAATTTCCTTCTTTTCAGGAAATTCCCCATGTGCAAACCCCATCTGAGTCAGTTCTCATTTATTTCACACCTTTCTTCAGCAGTCCCACTTTATACAGCTGCTTCCTCCAATCGGGCCATCACCCAACAAACCCCTTTACTCCTATTTGCAGCATTCAAACCACTAAACAGCACCACAACAAACACTTGATTAAAAGCAAAACTCTTAATACACCATAGTAGATTTGTTCCATCCATGTGGGGTAAAAAAAAATAGCCATAGTAGCCATAGTAGTATTGAAAAGATTTAAACATCATTACCATCATCCCATGCAGAACGGTATCCAAGTGCAGACTCCCAAAAAAAAAATAATTTGCTAGTATGGGGTCTGCCATGTGTGACGAACTTAGAAAGTCTCTCCACCTCAGTTAATCACAGATGTTCCCAGAGAGACCCACTAACCAAAACAGCACACTGAAAATATAAGACGTTGCTGAGCTTCAGCCAATAAAACCTAAAACAGTCCTGATCCTGCGATAGTGTCCAAGACGGATCCAAAAAAGCCCCCTGCTAAAGAAAATATTGCGATCAGCCGTACCGCCTGCTGCTCAGGAATGCACTCAATTGTACTGTTCTTCTTCTTTCACACAAACATATTTCAGTAACATTCGAAATAATAATAGAAGCAGTGAAAGCTTCCAGATGTTGAGGTTCAAGGTCTGGAAACTCCAGACCGCAGATACATATTTCACTACAAATTCATACAATTTATTGTTTTCCTGCTTTCTTTAATAACAAGGTCATTTACTACACTGTGAATTCTGGATTCCGGTTAAGATGAGGTTGATCATTAAGGGTCGAGTGGGTGCGTCCTTAGGGCTCTGACCCCAGACCTCAACTTCCCCCAGCTCCCTGCAGAACAACGAATGAGAAAATTAACACTACTTCGGTAGCACTGACACTGCTACATACTCTTCCCAGCGGACAGCTTGAGATGTTAACCTGTACGATGCTTTACTCAGGCAAAACATGATGACTGAGGGTAATGTCAACAGCAATGTGAGAAAAGCTGCCCTCAGGGGCTGCATGCCATGTAGTGTGCATGAATTCTCATGCAGTTTTTCACAGAATAAATAAATAACCAAATAAATTCTAGACTCTCTGGGGATCACACAATTGAATTTTTTTTAATGTGTCATCATGCAATTATGGCGGCATGGAGGCACAGCGGATGGAGTTGCTGCCTCACGGCTCCAGGCTCCTTGGGTCTGTGTGGGATAATCAATGCGGTACTACAATGCCGTTATGTTGCACCCCATGCAGTGAGTGTAAATAGTGAATAAGAAGCCATTTAGGAAGGTAGATTTGGCCTATCTGGGTCAATTTACCTAAATAAAGTTGGGTTAAATGTGGCACATTTTATATGGATCATCCAAAGACCCCAGCATACTTCATTTGGAAATAATGTTGAGTTGGATTCCAAGAACAATATGGCGCAACTGCAGAGCAAATAGATATTCTGCCAAATGGCAGCTGGGAAAAGTAGATGGATTAGCATGCTATGTGATCAAGCTAGTGATTTGTCATTTCAAAACAAGCTATGCCGAAGATATTCATTCGAAGACTAAGTAATCATCAATCTTTTTCCTGTAGTCAAGAAAATTGTCCTGAAATTTTAATCGCGCCACCTGTAGTACTGGAGCACTCGCATACGAAAATGCAGAGAGAATGTGATCTTAAAATCTCACAGAGATGATTTCAACTCTATCATACAATAGATGTCATCTCTGGATTAGTATGGAGACGGCTTAGGATTGATCAAATCTAGTCTAATACTAGCGAGAGGAAAACTATTTTGAGGAAATAAATGAAAATTAAACAATAAATACTTATACAATAAAAATGTGATACTTTCCGATTTTACAGATTTGCAATACTGTTTTGCACTACTGATAATATCTGTTTTGTAGTAATTAAGTAAATAAATTTCAATGCAATAAAACGGACAACTCATCTCATAATGTTAAGTTATAGAAATAGAAAAAGTTGTAGTTATAGAAAAATCTAATTCATATATTGAATCAGGAACTAACTAGAAACATCTAGTACATTTTCAAGCAAAAAAAAAAAAAAACAACCAAATAAGAAAACAAACAAAACCCCATAAGCTTATGTCCAATTAGGCTGGTTTGTGCATCGATGCATAGACAATTAGAAAATCACTATGTATGAAAGAGTTGATTTTTTTTTCCAGGCCTAATAAATACTGTACTTGGTGGATTTTTGCTTCATTGGTTCTGTCCAAACTACAGCAAATCAGCATCCTAATATGAGCTTGAACAGAGCTTCCAAAAAGAGCCTGTCATTAAAGTCCACTGTTCCTGTGCTGTTCATTAAAAGATAAGGCCACATGGTCGACCGGTTCTTCTACGTGAATCAGCTTCAAGTTGCGAAAACAAGGCGATTAGGGTGGCTGATGGACACTTTAAATGACATGAGTTAAATCATTTCCTCATTATGCCTTTCAAATGGAGCACTTGGCTGAAGTCACTCTTGTTAAGATAAGTAAGATTAAATTTTTAATATGTTCTCAGCGGCTCTCTCTAATAGGCAACCTGTAACCTGAACACTTCATAGAATAATTAACACTAACTAGTTGAAGACCAATTATTCCTCTTAGACATTTTCTCGCTTACAAGACGACAATGTGCAGGCTGAGATTCCTATTACAAAATTCTGAGAAAAGTGATTTAGAAGAGCAGGCTGATGATGAAAACCTCAGATGCATAGTGCTGTGATTAACGAGACAACCAGAGCACTCTACAGAGAGGTTTCACAGGAACACAAAGAGGACAAAGGTCAAGTCAACAAATATGAGGAACAATTGCTTATAGCTTCTCGAATCTAGTGATAAAAGGAACTAACCTGTTTTGCTAACATTAAATGAACCTACAAATATATAAATATATAAAAAGTGCACTGCATCATTCTTTAATAAATAAAAAATGTAATCATTGACAAATTGCTGTGGTAAAAGAGAAATAAAACAATTCCTGATATGCTGTAAGAGGGAAATAGTCAACTATTAACAGTAACTCTGTTGTGCGTTCGACCATATCACACCACCCAGTTATTATTATTATTATTTTATAATGTATGGAGTTAAATAAATAAAGCATGTATAGTCTAGCTGTACTAGAAACTGGTACATAATAAATGTCCTGCTGTTTAATTCACCTGTTTATTTTTTTTATGCCTTTAATTTGAACTTGAATGTGTAAACATGCAGGACTAAAAATCACCATGTAAAGCAATCAAACCCTCTGTAACGCAACCTTGTAGGAAGTCCTAACTATTGTCGCATAATTATCAAATGTATTTTTTGCCCCAAAATTTATTTAATCCATCTCAAAGCTGTCCTGAGCCTCTCATTTCACAGAAAAACACTGCCATTAAGTTAAAGGCTAGCATTCCTAAATAAGATGCTACATAGCGATATATGTGTGTGTATATATTTGATAGAGAACGTTCTGTAAACACAATCTAACTAAGCAAAACTGTCAGACAGGACCAAATGAATTAAACGTCCGTAACAAATTCTGTTGTTGCGCTACATGTTTGGCAGCACTAACACCACTAAAGTGTCTCCCTAGTGCTTTATGGGAAGGCCTGGCGAGGCCACACTGGAATCTGTGTGTTTACTGAGAGACCGGTGCTGGTAGCCAAGATAAGTTAAATGACTGTGATTGCCTCCTGGAGCTGATAGATGTAATCTAAAGTACTGATTACTGACACAGACCTATACCCATCCATTAGAGCATCACTTCACAGTGTGCCAACCATATTTTACACGACTTCAGAGAGAGGAAGTAGTGGAGAGTGCCAGATTGTGCTCACTCATATGCGGCAATTTAAAATGCATGAAATGAAATTCTATAAGTTTGATTTTTCATTCAAACTGGACTGAAGTAGGGGTGGGCGATAAGCCCATATAATAGCAACACTGCAATATGTTACATCACAGTACACATTTCACTGATATTATCACTATTTTTAGAAAACTCACCAACTCTGATGTTAATCGTAGCAACATTGGATATAGAACACGTTATTTTATATGCTTTTCCTTGTTAAATCATGTAGCTTTGTAGACATGGTGATATGTAACATAGAAAACACTTTGGGACATGATGTTACAGGGAAAACAAAATCAATGACAGACTTGTGTGATGTGACCTTACACAAACTGGAGTTACTGATACCACCCTAAAGATGATTATCCAAAACCAGCACAACATGAGGTGGTTTATTCTTCTTATTCCACAGCAATTTGACAACAATTAAATTTTCATCTATTAATGAATGGCACACCATACTTGTCTTCCATTTATCGTTGTGTTTTATGTTGTCCTGACACTGGAGAGTCCTTCCATAAATATTACATCAGCACCTCTTTACAGAAAAGTTCAATATATGAATTATATAATCTTTCATTGTTAATTAACAGCATTTTGTCTTTACTCCCTTTGTAGAGCATCTGCCACACATGAATTAGCTGTTATTATAAAAACAATAATATATTAGCATTAATATAAACCTGTGATTTGCCTTGCAGCAAGAAACAATTAATCAACTCAAACACAATACACAAAATATAATAATTGGTTCAGGTTTACTGTGAGTAGCAATGGAGCTGATAGGTGTTGGGTGGTACCTGCAATACCTTGAAAAACTGTACTGTGACATGATTTATCCCAGTATTTATATAATATTTCCAGGAATAATCAATTATAATTATCATTTAAGTCGGTTTTTCACAGTTTTTGAAATACAGCATTCAAGTTTTCCTAGGCAAATCAAAAATATATTACTATATATTGTGTATTATATATAATACACAATATATAGTACACCTGTTAGTTCCGGTCCATCAATTTGATTGGTTGAGCAATGTTCCAAGAGTGCCTATATTTCCTTTAACTGCACTGTTTTTCTGCTTACACCATGTAAAATTCCTCATGGTTATTACAGTAGTGTTTAAAGACATCATCAGCAGACATGGCAAACAATATATATTTTGACTTAAAATTTGAAAGATCGTCAGATGAAGATGAAAAGGAAGAAGGGACACCAATTGGAATTCCAATTACTGGAAGCACCTTTAATGGGAGGGCGCGTGGTGGCTTAGTGGTTAGCACGTCCGCCTCACACCTCCAGGGTCCGGGAATTCGAGTCCCGCCAGGGCCATGTGCAGAGTTTGCATGTTTTCCCCGTGCGTCGGGGGTTTCCTCCGGGTACTCCGGTTTCCTCCCCCAGTCCAAAGACATGCATGGTAGGCTAATTGGCGTGTCCGTAGTGTATGAATGTATATGTGATTGTGCCCTGTGATGGACTGGCACCCTGTCCAGGGTATACCCTGCCTTGTGCCCGATGCTCCCTGGGATAGGCTCCAGGTTCCCTGTGACCCTGAAAAAGGAGTAAGCGGTAGAAGATGGATGGATGGACCTTTAATGGGATTGGACAAATGGGATTTTGGCATCTTCAGAATCTATGTATACTAGCAGAGCACAAATGATCAGAACATTTGGCCATATTGTGTCTGAAGTGTCACTTACTCAATATTAATATCTTCTTTATAGAGCTGTTGTATAAAAGCAATATCACAGTCACAATTATACTGAATATCAGTGTGGCTGTGTTTTGCCGTAGGCATGAGCATGAAGGGTGAGTGCTTAAGGTAATCACAGTTGTGCCCATAAGTATAGCCGCACTCTTGCTCGTGCAATATTGTTTAATCATGAAAATGTCCTTAGGTATTGTAGCCTATTGAATGCACAAACAATGCTAACCCAAGGAATCATAATTGTGTATGAGAGATGAAGCAGCTGCAGGGCCGGTAATGAACTCCGTTAGAGACATTGTGGCATTTCATTTTACAGTCAAATATAACCTAAGATATTCAAATTTTTCCTGGAATGCCCCTTTGTGGCAGCCAAGCTACACATCACCTTTCACACTGGGCTTCCTACGGGACGAAGCAGCACCGCTGCATGAAGCTCAAACCAAACTCTGGTCATGCTGATTAACAGTAGCGCAAGAAACTTAAACTGCTGGTCTATTATGCCTTATTTTCCCCCTGAAAGTCAAGTTCTAACTGAACGTCAAGAGGCAGCAGTCAACTCCTCTGAGCCGAGGAAACTTTTTCCAGAAAGTCTTGTGACAGACTGCATTATAACAAATCACAATGAGAGTAATTAGCAAGTGAGAAAATCTGCTCAATTCTGTTCGGGTCTCTCTGCCGCTGGTGATGGAAGACGGTAAAGTTTTGTGACAATGATTCTTCAGTGCGGCTGCAAATTCTGAGTTGCGACTAATGCAGAAAAACAGAATGACAGAATGTAAAGGCAGATTTATGTAAAAGACAAAAGTAATAGAGAGCAACCGTCTGGCAAATACACTGAACAGAGAATCAGGACAGGCTACGGAAGACAGATGTTTCCTTCATGCCAAATAATTACTTCTGGCACCAACGATGGGTTTAAATCCAAATTCAAAATTATTATGCTACAATACATTCAACAAGTGAGGTGGAAATTTGAATTAAGCCACTGTGTCCTTTGGAGGTAGTAGTTGGACTTTTAGTCTTCACTGTTAGTGTTAAGAACAAACTGTACAACCATAGATCAAAAATCATGGAGATATTTTTGACTCCAACTTGCACTTTGATAAACAAATACACTGTGGCTCTGTCGGTAGAGCGGGTTGTCCACTAATCTACTAATCGTAGGATTGGTGGTTCAAATCTCGGCCCAGGTGATCCCATGCCGAAGTGTCCTTGGGCAAGACACTGAACCCTAAGTTGCCCCCAATGGCAAGCTAGCACCTTGCATGGCAGCTCTGCTATCATTGGTGTGTGAGTGTGCTCTCATTTGTAAGTAGCTTTGGATAGAAGCTTCTGCTAAGTGAATAAATGTAAATCAGTGCTGATGTTATCTATTGCAAAGTTAAAACAGTTTCTCTCTATAAATCACCTAGACACTGTGATTCATGCTCTTGTTACATCACGGTTGGACTACTATAATTCTTTGTATGTTCGTTCATCTCTTCACTGGCTTCCCGTCAAGTTTAGAATTGATTTTAACATTCTAATTTACGTATACTCTTTCTGGTTGTCGTTAACAGTACATAACTGACCTTCACCTTTACTCTCCTACTAGAGCAATGAGATCATGTGATATTTTACCTGTTCCCCATTGTCATACTAAGACAAAGGGTGATCGAGTCTTTTCTTTGGTAGGTCCCAAACTTTGGAACTGTCTCCCTGTTCCATGTGAGGTCCGTTCAATCTTTAGCCATTTTTAAATCTCTTAAAACTTATTTTTATTCTTTGTGTTATAATGATATTTAATGTGATGAAATTTTATCTGTTGTTCAGCACTTTGTATCAACTGCTGTTGTCTTTAAATGTGATTTATAAATAAATCTGACTTGGCTTGACATAGGCTGGAAAATGAAAAGCTGCAAAGTGAAGATAAATGTGAACATTCAGGAAGGAAACACAGGGCCAGACTAACTACCAACATACGCACCAACAGCTACATCAGAACTGTCTTTTTTCTTTTAATTCCTTTTCCTTGTCAATACAGGCCTTGTTATTGTGCCTTTCAAAGGCACTCCTTATGTACAGTTCTCTCAACACTACTGTTAAAGCTCCGAAATATATATTATTATCCATTATCCATGTCAGAGAGGAACTTCTGCACCAACTAGGAAATTTCATTGCCTTGATAAGCCAAGGACCAATTTGAAAACCAATAACTCAATAAGTTTCTTGTGCCATCAATAAATGGCATCCTTCATTTGTATAAATCTTAAATGCGAACATGTGTTCAGAAATAGGCTTCAGATCTATACAAAAGAAACCCTTAATATCCCCTAATAAAAAACCCTTTGGTACATTTTTTACAATATATACCATGAACATACCTCTTATATTTGTTTAAGTGTTAGATGTTAGATATGAGTGAAAAAGTTCACATAAATAAGGTTTATGACCTTTACTAATTCCGGTGCATGGGAAAAATCCTTCAAAACAGAAAGAAAGTAACACAAATGGACACAGTGATTACTCCTGGCCCTTGCATGTATTACACAAATACACCATAGTCTTTTAACTCCAAGTTGAAACTCAATCCCTTCTGCCTGAGATCAAAACATACACACTCCAGGATCTACAAAACAGACCACCAACTGTTTCTCACCTCTCAATACTACACTAGCAATAGTGCAAACCTGTCAAACTAACATCACTCACACTTTTTTATATGAACTCTGTGTGCTTACACATCGGACCCCTTGAAATAGACTTTATTCTTCTCTATAATACAAAATGTTATGGCTTTGATTTATGGGTTTGTCCAAGCAATCAAGCAAACTCAGCAATATTTGCAGGAGCTTGCAATTTTTTGCAATTGTAATTTCACCAATTTCTATTAAAAAAATCTCAAAAACTCCTTAAAGTGCAAAAAGCCGGAGCAGAATCAAGCATTTTGGCTGCAACAATCACAAAAACACTCTGCAAAATCCTGAATAGACTGATTGTAGCTCAGTACTTTTCAGTAAATTAAAACTTGGTTAGGGCAATTCCAGATCCTCAGAGAGCTCTTTGCCATGAGGCGTCATGTTGAACTTCCAGTGACCAGTATGAGGGAGTGTGTGAGCGATGACACCAAATTTAACATGACACCAAGAAAGGAAAATGGCTAATTGGGCCAAATTTGGACATTTTCAAGTGTAGTGTACTCATTTTTTTTTACCAGCGGTTTAGACATTAATGACTGTGTGTTGAGTTATTTTGAGGGGACAGCAAATTTACACTGTTACACAAGCATTTCTTCAGTGTTGTCACATGAAAAGATATAATCAAATATTTACAAAAATGTGAGGGGTGTACTCACTTTTGTGATATACTGTACATACAGTATGTGATTTCTATAGTTCATGAAGCAATGTAAACAGCTATAACGTGACATTTTAGATGGATTTTCACAAACCTTAAAACACTTCAGGACTAAAAGATGAGGGCATGCACTCAGGATGGGGAGTGGTCATCCATAGGGATAGGGATAGATTCAAATAACTGTTTCTCAGGCACCATTAATGACAATCAAGTTACACAAATGACATCTGTAACACAAATTGTCACATTTGTAACACTAGCTCTTCACGGGTAATGTACGGTACATACCCAAAACAAAGTCACTCTTTTTTTTGTAAAAGGTCTATAAAATGAACTACTTGTCTACTAAAAATGCTAATCTGATGTTACATTCATTCACTTAGAAAGTGCTGGATATCTGTAATATGTAAATTAATATCTTGGTTTTTATCATTGGTCTGAGTTTTGTATTGAAAGATGCCTTGAAAAATCTGCAAACTGTTTCTCTAATGGTGCACTTGTGTAAGTCGTGACCCATTTTCCCTGCTTTTACGGGTTCAAAGGTCAGATCTGTAACATCGGAATTGCCTGTTAGTGAATTACTGTGTTTCAGAGGGCATGTCTGCTGATCATGGGGTTATTTTGTTACGCCCACCAGTCTGCTGCAGTTTTAATTTTAATATAATTTAAAATTATAAATTCATAAAAATCACCTCACAAACTTATTGAAAGGAAGCTAGATCATATCCTGAAAAAGAAACCATTAAACATTTAGACTATCCAGCATTGGTAATAGGGATGTTAATGCATGTTACGCAGGGTAAGGCCTTGCTAAAGTATAATGGATAAAAGTGCCTATAGATTTGTACATCTAAACCTATGACACACTTGTGGCACCATTTCTTATAATCTGCACTCAAAAATCAGTCTGTACATGGCCTGGAGGCCGCTAAGAAGAAAGCCATTACTGTAAGCTTCTCTAGCAGAACACACAGGGCACTGTCTTCCACATAGTTAAAACTTTCACAGGATCTTATCCTATTCAGAAAGTAAATAACTAATGCACTCCAATGTTTCAGCTATGCGAGCATGAAAAGCTAAACAGTAGCATTTCTTTCAAATGAGGATAATAGAGACTACTTTGTCCAACTTCCACAGCACCGGAACTCAAAATATATCGGAGCAACAGGCATGTGAATATCATCACTGATGGTGGCGACCCAGCATGACTCCAACGGACTACCAGCAGAATCTTTTTACCACCAATAAGCCAGGAGTCCAATCGGCACTGTAGCAGGGAAAAGAAAAAGAAACCATGGATAATTCTAAAAGAAAGAACTCAATCTTCTTGGGTTTTTATGGATAATAAATGGAACAGCATTCAAATTTATGGAAAAGGGAAAAAAATAGTTCATGGTTACTACGGTACTTCAGAGACAAAGAATTGCACATCTCTGGCAATTATTACTTATACATGGCTTTAGAAAGAGCTGTAATGCATGCAGTGCACGTCCATGGCACCGCATACCTCCCCGCTGTCCCATTAAGATGCAGCAAAGGTTTTCAACCCACCGCCATTTGAACGTAGAACTGCAAAATGTATAATTTGTCGAATCAAAAAAGAAAGAAAAAAATATGATGCCTCTTGAAAGTCTTTTATATAGTCTGGAGAACACAAAGCCACAAAGGAGGGCGCAGCGGCTATAGCGTTTTAAAAAGTGAGCCACTCTCTGAAATATAATCAGGGGTCTAAGGTGAAAATAAATCCAGTGGACAGCTGCTACTTTTGCGCATTGTCCAGCCGGCCAGTCAAAGTAACATATGTCCCCCTTGGAGCCTGGCAGCTGAAGTGTAAAAGCAACTGTGGACACAATGAGAAAGCTTCTACACAAGTGTGGAGCCAAGCAGTGATTTGTAAGACTTTTAAAATATTTTACAGTTGTCATTTTGCCCAAAAACATACACACATTTATTGTCATGTCGTTTAACTCGGCGGTTCTACAATTTTTTTCATCAAAGGCCAACATTATGGATAGTAAAAGGCTGAAAAATCTACTTTTGACCAAAATTAGGTTCTCCTGTATACAACATTCTTTGGCGCCCCAACTTAAAAAAAAAAAAAACTATCATGTTTTGAGACGTAATGAAAATAGGACGGATGCAAATGCAGTTTGACAGTTTTATTAATGAGAGACACAGACAGGTAAATCCAAAACATATTCCACAAACATGCAAAGGTCAGGCGATCAGCAAACAGGCATACAGTACATGGGGCAAAGCATGAATCAAGGTCGCGGTCATGGAACACAGGGTCGAGATACAAAACAAGAACCATAAACTATAACTCGGAGCTGGGAGTGGAGAAACCAGCATGGACTAAGTGCACTAATCTAATGTGGAACATATCATGGACAATAACTATGACTGTAATAAACTATCGTGTGGAATCTAAACGAATCTCACTTACTATAATATTCTGCGCCGTGTCTTGGGAGCTGCCTGGTATATATACAAACACAATCAGCATCATAATTGCTGACTGCGGACAGCAATTCAGAGGCACGCTAAATAACAGCCAATGACAGAACAGGGAGGAGACATAACAGAAACATAACAAAAACACGTGTCCAATGTACACAGTGTCATGAATGTCAACATATAAAAAGCAGGTGCTAGCACACCTTGCTAGTGCACGTGCGTCCACATGCTCTCCAGCGCGCTGCTTAAAGAGGAAACCGTGACAAAATCCATAAACATATTTCAACAGAACAATGTGAAGTTGTTTTTATGTACTTATTAATGTTGTCTAGCTTTTCTTTCTGTTTTGTAATCTCCTCACACAGTGAATGATGCCACATTTTGATCAATATGTTGGATAGCTACATTCCAGACTGAAATTGATAGAAACTTATTAAATTCAGACTGTAATCAGATACTGGCTGTCTTAACGGCCATAATCCTCCTTCTCTGCAGTTGGAATGCAATGTTTAAATATAATTTTTCTCCATTTTCCTTTTTAAATGTTCCAGGTTTTAAAATGCTTCAACTTTACTTGGGGATAACATACATATAAAAGAGAAACATATTTCATTTCAGGTTCAATAATACAGGTATATAGAAGTAAAAGCCAAAATTTCACCATGTAGAGGCTCTGCCAAGGCCACCACACATAATTCACTGGTTTACAGTCATACAATATATTGCCAAAAGTCCCACTCATGTATTTCTTGAATTCCAGATTTAGTTCTCCCCTGCTTTTAAAATAACCTCCACTCTTCAAGGAAGGCTCTCCACTAGTATGTATGGCTGTGGGGATGTGCCCTTTCAGCCACAAGAGTATTAATGAGGTCAGGCACTGATGGTGGGCGAGGAGGCCTGGTGGAGAAGTCGGCGTTCCAGTTGATTCAGAAAGGTATTCAGTGGGGTTGGGTCAAGGCTCTGTGCAGGCGAGTTCTTCCACTCCAAATTTGGCAAGCCATGTCTTCATGGAGCTTGCTTTTTGCACAGGGCCATTGTCGTGCTCGAACAGCTTTGGGCCCCTTAGTTCCAGTAAAGGGAAATTGTAATACAGCCTAGAAATACATTGTATAAAACTGTGTGCTTCCAACTTTGTGGCAACAGTTTTGGGAGGGTCCACATATTGGTGTGGTGTTCAGGTGTCCATAAACTATTGTCCATATGGTGACTAAGGTCTTTGCTTTCAACATTGGGCAGTTGTTAACTCATTTCCGAATTTAACACTCAGTGGTTGATAACATTTACAAATTTCAAACACATCTTGCATGCATAGGTTTGTACTGGAAAATCAAGGGCAATTAGCATAATGTTTTTAGGCATTTCAGGCACTACTATTCAATGTTCAAGGTAAAAACATTATTCAAAGTTAATTACTATTAAATTTTTTTGTTATTTTAAAGTTTTCTTTTTCATATTTGGTGCTTTGCTATGTTCAATTAAAGATTTGCTTTATACTTTCCACAAAAGAATCTTTGATGACGGCTATAGCATTTAGTATTGGGCCAAACCGGCAATTCCTGTTTAATGAACTATAATAAACCTACACTTAATGAAAATGTGTATATTTTCAAAAGAGTTTCTTATCTATATAAAATAAGTTCACCAGTTAGTAAAAGGTTGGAAATGAAAACAAATATGAACATTTAAAATAATATCTGTTTAATATTTTTATTCAGTTTTCAAAGAAAGTGTCAGGTCGATGCTCGATGTAAAAATGAGTGTTCAAGACTGAGAACATCCAGAGTTTTGTAATAATGTATCAGTCTATTTTCACCTGCATGAGAGAATTCATGATCAAGATTAATTGCATGTTGTTTTGACTTAACCACGGAGCAAGAGAGAGAATTCCCTTCCATGCTTCTCCAAACCTGTGATTGGATTATTTTATGTGCTGCCAAAATCTAAAAGGCTTAGCTTGTCATTTTTACAAGTTGCAAAATTGGTAACTATACGCTATTATACCATGATCTGTCTGAATACTCAATTCTGATTGGCTGGAAGGTGTGCATTAAAACTGTATGTAGCACATGTAGTTCCTGTCAGTTTAATCACTGTTGTAAATTAATGCAGGCCTAAAAACAACTGTAACTATAGTAACATACAGCAGTTAAACTCACAGCTTCATTATTAGTAAAGACACAACACAGATACAGGTAATTTACACAAGCACAATCTCTCTATCTCTGCCTCTAACAACTATCTATTATAATTCATCAAAATAAATGTAATCTTATTGTACTACTTTATCTCTGTGTATGATTTAGAATGGGCCGAATTCTGTATCCAACGACTTGTATATAAAATAACTAATAAATTAACCGTTATTTTTATTGTTTCAGTCAAATGTTACACTGGTTGCAACCTCCACATTGTGTTACAATTGTGTAATGCACATCTACTCATGGATTATCCTTTACATATATCATGCTATTCTCAATTCTGATTGGTCAGAAGGCGTTGAATAAAAACAGCGTCTCTGACAATAGTTCCATTTGCAAAGCAATCACAGCTTTATAGTCATGCGTTCATTCTGTTATCATCATGTCTATAGTAACAACATAGTAAATATATTAACAATATGGTGGACATTTCACATAAATGGATTTTGAAAACTTGTGTAATTATTGACAGTGAATTTTTTTTTTTTGACGAGATGTTTATTTAACAGAGTTTGGAAGCAGTCTCCAGTGTCAGTGCTTTATAACAGTCAGTACGTTTTCCACCACACGAAAGCCTTCAGGACAGAGGGCTTTCCAATTGTATCTGTAACAAGTTGCCTTCTTTTGGTATACTAACTTCAAGGAAGTGAAATCAGAGAGGCTGATAAGGCAACAGCTATTTGTAGCTGCTATAACGAAAGTGATAACAGGAACTAACTTGTTCCACAAGATTAAACATAACTACAAATGGATATAAAGTATGCTGTGGAATGAAAACATGCTGTTATTGGAAAATAATCACATCTGAGGTTGTGACAATCCTCTAGAGGTGAAATTTCATATCACGATTATTGTGACCAAAAACTATCAGAATTATCACGGTATTGTTAAAATGTGCTGAAAATGTACAAAAAGTACTTATACATACACTGAAATCATTTAAACAGGTTCTATATATGACTATAAAGTGATGGATGGTTGTCACTAGGCTTGCTGCGATCATTTAGTTCAGTTAGAAAACATGGCGGAATGCAGTGACAGCGCTTGGGAGAATTTCCAACCTTCCAAGAGGACCAAATCCAAAGTGGTGTCATATTTTGGATTTTATAAAAATGCTTAGGGAAATTTAATAGAAGATCGTAACCTTGTCTGCAGAGCTTGCCAGAAGAAAGTTGCTGCAAAAGGAGATTTTGGCACTTCATTGGAGCCTTTACTTCTTTTCCCCCTCACTTTTAATTTGTTTATGAATTCCTGTGCGGCCGAGCGCATTTCACTTTCGCTTTTGAATTAGAGGCCATTCGTGCGCAGCAATGGCCAGTGCATGACGTATTCCCGGTGAAATCTCAGGATGTTCGATTACTTCCGCCAATCGTGGAGTACTATGACACTTCAGGAACGCTAGTCGCCAAAAACAGCCACAGCTAATTTTGTTGATGCTTGTTTGCTTTATATAGACACATGTATCTATGTTTACATAATATCATAATGACATGTAAATGTTTCATTTCAAAGATGGGAGGACAGCACTTCTAGCCACCATTGCTGTGTGCTGCAGTCTACAGCATCTGTTAAATTTAACACTTTTCTCAGTTTCCACACGCACAGAAGAGGTGGGTAGTCAATATACGACGAGACAATTTTACAGTTACAAACCAGACAAGAGTATGTAGTCGACATTTCCAAAGTACAGACCCAATTGAGCCTCCAACTCCAGCTGGACACAGACATCTGAAAGATGGAGCTTTTTCACTGGAACAACTTCACTCTTCCAGCACCACGGACCAGAGTTTGGGAAAGGATAGAGTGACCAAACACAGACACATTGCATACTGATGCCCCCTCTATGGATGTAGAACATTCGGACCACGACTACTGCACCACTGAGTGTACTGCCCTGGATTTGTCCCTAGATCACACTGAAGAACTACATACGGCAATACATAGACTCTGAAAACAAATGGAGGAGATAACCCTCAGCAGCAAGTTCTGTTTGGAGTGGTTTGCTGCCTCTGATGATGACATTACACAACGTAAACTCACAAATATCAACAGTGTCAGATTAATATAAAATTACTAGGGCTGTCAACAACTAGCAGCGCAGACTGCTTTCAAGAACAGCTGTCTAGATGAGGGAGTTGTGAATGGATGTGTGATCCAGTTTCTGTTCTTGTTAAATTACTTATTCTGTAGACGCTAGTATTAGCCTTTTTATTAAGTAAATTTTTGTAACCTTGGGCAAATCCAGCAATCAACGAGTAAACTTCGACGATTCTGCCATAATCTTGTTTTCCTCTGCTTTAAATCTTCACTACCGGAAACTGAAGAAGGGCCTCGTGTCAAACTCACTTACATTAACCAAAATCTTCCGCCATTGTCTTGTTA
This sequence comes from Noturus placidus, assembly GCA_022414735.1. Lineage (NCBI taxonomy): Eukaryota > Metazoa > Chordata > Actinopteri > Siluriformes > Ictaluridae > Noturus > Noturus placidus. Next base: position 15,092 of record JAFFST010000298.1, on the reverse strand, counting down.
GTCAGCTTGCCTCACTTTCATCACATGATAAATGAAATCTGACTCCTGTTGATCCGTGCTGCGACTCTGATTCATTCAGCCATTGCTGACTTCAATTTTTAATTGTAGCATCTGTATTCTCGCTCCAAAAACAATGTTGCATGCTGCGCCTGTGTCAGACTCAATCGCACACGGTTTTAATGATAATTACATGTGACACGGTATTACTAACTGTCTAGGAATTTTAGCGTGGTTTATCATGAAACCAGTAACCATTTCATCCCTACAATCCTCCACATCCCATACTTCTCTACAACTGTATACCCTAATGTTTCATTCATTACTTATTAATTGTAGGCCTGTAGTGTACATCTCGAGTGCATTAGGGGAATCACTCAAAGCTCATTAGTATTACTGGAGTATAAAAGATATAGTATTCTGAGCACACTCAATCATAACTGTATAATTTCAGCTAGCTAGCTTGTTGTTTGCAATGTATTATGTGCTGCTGTAAAAAAAAAAAAAAAAAACACTGCCCTGCTTAACGGGGAAGCATTATGACTCATTTCAGCATAACAAGGTTAAATCTCATCTGAAGCCCACGCATAAATTCCTCTGTCAATGATTTATCACGTCTCCCAAGACCAGAAAGAAGTCGTGTTTAATAAATCTCGCAGGGATAAGCTGTTTCAATCTAACCTTGACACATTTCGTTTGGTGCTATTTTAGGAGCTGGACCAGAAGCTAGGACAGGACTGGCAGTAAGAGAACCCTCCAGGGGGAGAGAGAGAGAGTAAGGCAAAGAAAAAGGTGAGACTATTTAGGGAAGTAGTATGTGATTTTGGATGTAGCCTATAGGTTAGATGATTCCCTTTAATTCATTCTCCTTATTATCGAAAGTGTAATTCAATGATAAAATGGCATTTCGACACTGTGTTTTTTTAACATTTCGTTAAATTAGCAACATTCACACACAATCTCACATAGACAAAAAAAGGGACATTGTTTAATGACATAAGACGAGAGCCAGCATGTAGCCATACAAGCCCATCATAAATCATTCCTCACCCGCAGATGGAGATAAGGACAAACACAGAATCGTTATCTCAGTGACACAAATACAAGTTTAATGTTCATAATGCAATCTTTTTTTCATCAACAATATTATCTAACGTATCCAGTATCCAATATCACTATTGAACTAGGTCAAATGTGTCATTTTAACCAATAAAATTATTAGAAAAAGAAAAACTAGTAAATATGGCCTAAAAACATGTTAGCTACAATGTAGGTCTACTGTAATGTACTATCTTAAATACAGGCTAATGTATTAAATGAATTTAAAAGGAAATTGTGATTTAGGCTTGCTGCGAAAGTCGGTGTTCCCAGTGTTACACGGTGTTTGACCATATACCGATTACATCGTTTACCCACCGTGGCTCCACCCCCACTGTCATTTTGCTTTTTTATGGTCATAAAAAAAATCATTTAGTTCAGTTAGACAACAGACACTACAATTAAAAACTGAATGTGTCTGCTCAATTCAGCATGACCCGAAAGAGTTGAGTCGCAGCTCAGATCAGATTTCATTTACCACGTATCAAGAGTGAGGCGAGCTGACTGACAAGATGATGGCGGAAGATTTGTTTTCAAAAGTTCTATGTTTAATATAAACGAGTTTGGCATTGTACTGTTTTGTTGTGCTTTTCATCAAGAATAATAATTAACCCACCATTCAAGCAATTGCTTCCTCGAAATTGCTGCTAATGAAGCAAAAGTAAAATGCGCACGGGCATTCATAAGCAATTTTAAAGCAATGGGTAACTGGGGAAACACCCCCCCCCAGTTATACCGGTATTAACGGTGTTGTCACACGGTGATTAACTAGTGGGAAAATGGCCTCACTATCACATCCCTGTTGTGATTGTTTAATGCAAAATGCACAGAAAAAACTAAAAACATAACATTAACATCACATTACAGTGTTACTTCTCTCATTTATATATACAGTGGAGAAAAAAGTATTTGATCCCTTGCTGATTTTGTACGTTTGCCCACTAACAAAGAAATGATCAGTCTATAATTTTAATGGTAGGTTTATTGGAACAGTGAGAGACAGAACAACAACAAAAAAATCCAGAAAAACACATGACAAAAATGTTATACTTATTTCCCTCATTAAAATGCAAATCAATTTATTTCATTTGACCCCTCTGCAAAACATGACTTAAGTACTTGGAAAAGACTTCGTAATTACTTGATATTTTCAATGCCCTGGCTGAGGGAAGGGGGCTCTCATCCAAGATTTGACGGTGCATGGCCTGTCCATCGTCCCTTTGATGCGGTGAAGTTGTCCTGTCCCCTTAGCAGAAAAACACCCCCAAAGCATAATGTTTCCACCTCCATGTTTGAC
>JAFFST010000297.1:0-7500 GCA_022414735.1 Noturus placidus | reverse complement strand
GATGAGCCAGCGCTAAATCATTTTGACCACAGTGCCATCGTGTGGTAGTGCATGAGCTCAGATGTGTTGCACATTCATTCTTGAGCTCGGTGATACTCTGTGTTAATTGATTTATTTGATTACACTCCTTCATTCTGCTTAAGTCAGCGGTGGATCCAGAGTCTATCCCAGGAACATGGCTGTGTGAGATGTACCCCTAGATGGGACACCAGGCTATCAAAGGGCACTCACACACGCGGGTAATTTATCATGGGAATTCCCATTACTAGCATGTCTTTGGGAGGTGGGAGAAAACCAGAGAACCATGAGGAGAACATGCAGAGAAATTCCACCCGACCACAGACGTTCAGGATTACACCCGGGACACAAAGCTGTGAGATGGCACTGATTTCCACTGCAGCATTGTGCTTCACGTATTTGATAAATAAATGTGATAAATTATTAGCCTAAACCAGGGGTCATCTATTTTCTTCCCTGTCACGTTTCCAAACTACGAAAATATAGAAATAATCTTGGAACACATAGCTTGCTCTTTAGGGATATAGATCTACATCCAGATTTCTATGAAGCTGCTTTTGAAGAGTATCTATTAGTATAATGAAAGCACTATACAAATCAAATTGAATTTATTTACTCTAAAACTGGACAGAACTCAGTGACCACTAACCCTATAGATTATAGACTATAGATTTCTCAGTTCTAAGCAAGTTATGCTCACAAACGCACACACACACACACGTCACTTGTGAGGACCTACCATTAACATAATTATTAATGCAGCTAATTACTGCAATAACTTCAAATCTAAAAATAACCTTAACCTCAGTAACTAAAAGTGAAAAAATAGGCTCTTTTAGTTTTCTTACATTTTTCTTTTTAAATAAAAGCTTCAGTCAAACAAACAAAAAAAGTTGTGTGTGGACCAGCCAAATGTCCCCATGTTCTTACAATCTGGTGGACAGATTTACAGAATTAACACGAGCCAAAACATTACTAATCTCTGTTTGAAGACTCTGAAGATCCCGTGAGCCTTCATTGTTTTAAGATTTGTGCTTGCTTGTTCCTCACTTCTTGTCAGAACCTGGGATTGAATACAAACCAATCCCACTAATGACAGGTGACTTGGCAGGCTCGGTGTGAGCTCTTTGGATGAACTAAAAGAGTGTATAATCAATCGTGTGTACATTCAACAAGAGCTACGGTAAAATCTCCTTTTGCCACTGGAGTCTCTCCATTAGAGCCCATCACAAGACGGAATTAAATGTTTGTTTTAATCAAGTGTCCATAGTGAGTAAAGGGGTCGTAAAGGACTGTTGTTTGGGTGATATCCAGTATAGTTCTGGTGATGAAATGAAAAGCGGCCTTAATTGGAGCATTTCCAACCCAGTTAAAGCGTGAAACCTCTTCACTCTTCAGTAATCGTGAGTCCCGGTGTCTCATTTTCCAAGCATCTGTACTGCACAGAACAGTACTATTCCTGACCATGTGTATGGAGTAACCCCTAGTGGTCTAAAAGTGTAACTGTGGGTAAACTGATTATGAGGAGCTCCATCCCACTTATTATCCATCATGCCAGCATAACTGACAGAGTAATATGTGGTCACAGCAAGGTGATATGTAAAAGACAATATATATTTATTCATATATTATATATATTTATATATTTATTCATTTAGCAGACGCTTACAAATGAGTGCACACTCACACACCAATGGTAGCAGAGCTGCATGCAAGGTGCTAGCTTGCCATCGGGGGCAACTTAGGGTTCAGTGTCTTGCCCAAGGACACTTCGGCATGGGATCACCCGGGCCGGGATTCGAACCGCCAACCCCACGATTAGTGGATTAGTGGACAACCAGCTCTACCGACTGAGCCACAGCCGCCCGTATATAAAGACTGATTGGGATATAAATATAAAGACAATATAAAGACTGATTGGGATAATGCTTTGCTTGACTATCTGACTTTATGCAGAGAATGATTTTTTGGGGTCAGGGCTGGGGAGAGGGTAGTCATCAGGGGTTTATTCCCCGATTGATTCACACCCATCAGGCAGCGCTACCTTATCACACAACACAAACACTATCACGTGCTTTCTCCAAGGCAGCCACTCGGTCGCATCTTTTCAAACTGCCACTCATGCAATGACAGGGCGGGGCATAACACACTTGGAAGAAAGCTCTAATCCATCCATTTCCACATAAATGAGCTCACAGACGACCATGATTGGCTAGTGTAACTGTGACTGAAAGGGCAGAGAGAGTATGCCACCCCTCCCCCCCTGACAGCAAGGCCAATTTAGCTCTTTGCATGCCTGATAAGTGAGCTGTAATGTACAATGATTGGTAGGAGACCTGGTGCAGGAACAGCAATCAAATGTGTAATGTTTTTAAGCACTTGGCCCTGTAAGAGAGGAGAGTTTTAATGCAGTACCTGAGAGTATAGAACATGTTAAATGGCAACTTAGGAGCCAAAGAAGCCAGTAGAAAATCAGCATCTTCAAACGTAAGCATTATTTTAAATGAACATCAGGTAAATGATAACATCAATTGAACTGGGACGCTTATGAAACATTAGAACTTTGTTGAAAAAGTGGAATGTGCATTTAATGGAAGTGAAATTCAATTAAAGCCATGGCTGATTAAAACACCAATCTAATACAAAAAAAAAAAACGAAAACAATCTGAATCGATTAAAAGCTTGATGAAGATTCTTACTGTGGATAAGAAGAGAGCTCACCACTGAAGAAAAAAAATTGAAAGGGAACAGAATTAGCTTAGAAAGTTCATTCATGTAAAGACATTAAGCACCCAACAGAGATATAGAGAGTAAGAGAAGCAGAGCAGAACAGAAAAGAGGAGCGAGAACAAGAGCGAGTGAGACAGAGAAAAGGACAAAGCTGATAAGAAAGCAGGCCATGAGCAGAGAACAATATGGACAGCAGGAATAAAGTAGAATGAGAATAAAAGTAAAGAAGGAATGGACTGAACCATAGAGACGCAACACTTACTCTCCAGCCCCATCTACGACAGAACGTCCCCCCCAAAATCCTCCAAATGCCACAACACTCAGATTCAGACACCATGAATGATGCTGATGTTACTGTCGATGAGACCAACAATGGAGAGCTGGCAGGATTGAAGTGAGATAGAGCACATGCATGTAAACTTACTCACCTATGACCCTACAATCACACCAGAAAGCAACAAGTCACTTGAGTCGCTTGTATTTTGTCTCTTGTGGGTGGCGAGTGACTGCTACTAGTGATGCTTGTGGGCATGCACTGGCCAGTATTTTTTAAAATATTACATAAGATAAGAAATGTACATATTATGGAAGCCCTAAGCAACCATGCATCATCATCATCATCATTATTATTATTATTATTATTATTATTATTATTATTACTTTCTTGTTTATTTCGTGATCTCGATATAAAGTTATTTTTTTCTCATGATCACGACTCAACATGATATAACGTTGTTTTTTTAACAGTCCTGGAGGCAGGAAAAGCATAGCGCAATCCCGCATACTCATGGATGAACACATTCATGGGACATCGAACAGCTCTATGTCTGTCAGTGATTGACAACTTCCACAGTGTCCAACGCTTGAGAAGGGGACGCCACTCTCTCTTACTGCAGAGATGAAGTCCATCTCTACAGCGGCCCATTATTACGCGTATGATGGCGCTGATGAAGGCGCCAACACGCATGCAACACCAGTCCCATTCACAACCCACGAGATTCTCTCTTTATAAAATGAAATTGTGAGAAAACAGCTTTTGGTTATGTCGAGATCACGAAAAAACAAGAAAGAAAGAAAAATGATATCGGATGGCCTTTTAGGGTTTCCGTAATATATAGCATATAGCGCTAAGTAGTTAACCACATATTAAATGCAATGCAATAATCAGTGTGACAGTCAATTGTTATGTGCTAGCAAGCTAGCTATGTACACGCATCAATGATCTTGCTATTTCCTTCCAGGCCTTATTTTTCCTCGTAATATATTTATACATATTTAATCGTACATGACAGGTTAAGATGAAACCATGTTCATACTTTTTGTGTGTGTGTATCAAACAGTAAATGCGAACAAATCGCAGGTAAGAACTAAAGTGGGGAACTGAAGAGATGTTGGACTGAATGCTGTAGTACTGTTCTGAGGAACCAGTCAAGCGCTTGGATTTGGTGCTTATATCTCATTTACACGTTGTCACTTTGTCACTTTGCTGCTTGTCAGTGGCATTGAAATCACAGCTCTGTATACATCGAAAATGAATAATGCCTGTTGCTTTGTCACTTGCTACTGTGAACACATCTAGAACAAGATGTATTAGCCCAAGCAGTGAACAGAGAACAATGACCATCCATGTCCCATCTGTGGAAAATTGGAAACACAGGAAGGACAAAGAACTGACACACATGAAAGAACGCGTGCGCAAACCATCACATGACAGCAAGAAAATTCTAAGCGTATGTAGCCTGTAGGAAAAATAGTCCTGGATGGAGAATAGAGCTAAGTGGCATGATGACAACTGGTGGATACATGGAGACAATATTTCAGCTCTTAAAAACTGGTACCGCACCTAGACACACACCCGAGCAGAGAAGATGCTCTAGAGATTTAGAGCCACCTGGTAGAACCATGCTTTCAGGAAAGAAGCTGAATGTGTGACAATGATGTGTGATTTTGAAGAGACCAAAACATCATGCCAGTACTCACTGCAACCTCTAAGACCACATGACAAGTCAAAATGCTGCAGCTTCTCGGAAGTTCTTAGTCCCTGTTCAATTTTCAACTCTTCAGTCATGTAGTGGTGGCTCAATGGTTCACTAAGGCACTGGGTTACTGATCAGAAGATCGAGGGCTCAAGCCCCAGCACCCCCAAGCTACCTCTGTTGGACCATTGAGCAAGGCCCTTAACCCAGTCTGCTCAAGGCTGTATTAAGGCTGATCTCCCAAACTTTCCTTCACTGTGACAAATAAAAGCTGCTGCTTCTTCTCACTCCTCAACTGAATCATCAAAGATTGCCCAAGATGCAGCAGCAGGATGGCTTGCCAGGGAAAAATTCAGTATAAGAACCACTCAAAACAAATATATTATACTCAGCATGTACATGGAGGTCGAAAGCTGACCTGTAGCTTTACTGAGTTCATATTCATCTCACTAGTGATGACTTCCTGAAGAACTGTTCTTAACTTACAGACACGGCGTGAGCAGCGGAGAGGAGCGTGAGAAAATCCCGGACACCACAAGAACCTGTTGGACACGGTTTAGTTCCAGTACAGTGGGTTCTTGTGGCAAAACTGCAACATTTACCGTCACAGATTGATTGGCTTGTTGACACACCAAAGGAGCAGTGACTACAAGACAAGTCTACAAGTGAACGGACTTCACTTACATAAAGAAGGTGACTCCGTCTACATGACACTACCACATTATCTTCATTTAGTCAATTACGCAATATTCACGCCACATATAATGTATAAATAACTCGGATAATCGTCTCTGTTAAATGTCTTCATAGCAGAAGCATACTCTGCAGAAAGGAGTCAAATGACGGCAGATCAAGCAATACGGCCAAACACCTCGCCGTAATGAAAGATTTCTTTATGAAAATTGTGACTTGGATCAAAAGGCCTTCATATCTGAATAAACACAGCAGAAAATTCAAGCAAACCGTCTTTTAATTAATCAGTGCCAATTCCCGAAGGTTCATATTTCCTTGGTACAGATTCTGCTAGCGGTGGATCCTAATTGAAAAGCAAATTAAAGAACGGGCTCGAGGGAGATATGAAGAGCTGAAGCGTCTACGTGGAGATTGAGAGGAATGGAAGCTGCTGATGCATTTCACATTTATAATGAGCGGGTGACAAAAACGGGGGGAGGGAGGGGAGGAGTGGGGGGGGTGTACGCAGTGGAGGCTTCACAAAGTTGGATGTCTTTGAGATACATATTTTGAGGCTGGCTTCATGAATTCTTACAATGTCTTGCAATTAAATGTCAACATAAATGGCTCAAATTTCAACCTTACCAAGCACGACCGCCACGGGAACAACTCGTCATGCTATATTTAAAAAAATAAAAATCACTCATCTCCTCTTAATCTTTTACATAATACTGTACAAAAATTTAGGCACCCTTTTCATGTAAATTGTGTTAGAAATGTTTGTCTTCTGAATTAGTGCATACAAATTTATATTATATATATGTTAAAAATGAAACATTCTAATTAGTTAAATAAAGTAGCATATTAAGTACTAATACAATGCCCTCCATTAATATTGGCACCCTCGGTAAATATGAGCAAAGAAGTCTTTAGTGTTTAACCTTTTGTTCAAAGAATTCACAAAAATACAAAAAAAAAAAAAAAATTATTGGTACCCCTATTAATTTATATGAGAAAAATATATTTGAAGTATATTCCCATTGATATTTTACATTGTTTTAGTACAATGGGTGACTAGGAACAGGAAATTGTTCAACCTTGACTTCCTGTTTCACAGGGGTATAAATATGAGGCAACGTATTGGGCAAATTCCCTTCGTCATTCATTCCCTGTCACGGCTATAGGACAATAGCACAAGCATTGAAAATGCCCATTTCTGCCAGCGGGGCAATAATTAAGATGTTCCAGACTACTGGAAATGATATGAATCAACCTGGAATTGGACGTGTGCCTGTATCGTCTCAACGCACTGTGAAGATGTCTTTGCTCACATTTACCAAGGGTGCCAATATTAATGGAGGCACTGTAGTTACATGTAAAATGGATACAGTAATAATAACAGTATGCAATATTAGAACTGTGGCACGTCCTCAAAGATCAAAATATCAGTTCATTTCCTTATAAAACGGCAGATGGTGCTCACTGGAAATATTTTTAGCCAAATTTTCAGTTAATTATTTTCTCTCCTTCAACTACAGTTGGCATTGTGTGTTGTGATCATGCACACCATCGGCATGTTTGGTGCCAAAGGGGATTGAATACGAGCACAAGCACCTGAGACCTTGCTGTAAAATCTGGCGGTGGATCAGTGATGCTTCGGGACTGTGTTGTAGTCGGTGCTCTTGTGAATGCTAATGCTATTCTGCGAAGCATCAGGATATTTCTGCCTCTGCCACGAGGGTCTTGTTAGAGACTTGTTAGAGCTTTTAACAAGATGATGAGCCAAATATACTACAAAAACATAGGAAAACTCAGAAAGTCTGTTTTAGCAACTTAATTAACATAAAATTAGATCACAGTGACTATAAATCCAGCATCTCTAATCTGAAGTTAGGATTATTAAACATTAGATCTCTTGCGTCTAAAGCTCTTATTGTTAATGAAACTATTACTGATCAGGAATATCATTTAATGTGTTTAACAGAAACCTGGATTAAACCAAATGAGTTTATAGCATTAAATGAAGCCAGTCCTCCTGGATACAGTTATGTACACCAGCCTCGTTTAACTGGTAGAGGAGGAGGTGTCGCACTCATTCATAGTC
>JAFFST010000296.1:39592-51372 GCA_022414735.1 Noturus placidus | reverse complement strand
TCTTTGTTTGAGGCCTGAAACGTGGCAAAAGGTCGAACAGTTCAAGGGGGCCGAATACTTTCGCAAGGCACTGTATATATATAATAAATAAATAAATTGCTTTGGCATTATAGGTTATTGTGTGTATATATGTATGACCAGAAAAGTCCATTTAATCCATTTTCCGTTAAATGGATAATATGATTAAGTGAGCAGGTTTGGCTCGCACCTCCAGGGTTGGGGGTTCGAATCCCGCCTCCGCCCTGTGTGTGCAGAGTTGACATGTTCTCCCTGTGCTTCGTGGGTTTCCTCCCCCAGTCCATAGTTATGCGTTGTAGGTTGATTGGCATTTACAAATTGTCTGGTGTGTGTGTGTGTGTGTGTGTGTCCGTCCCCTGCATCCCTGCCTTGTTCCCCAAGTTCCCTGGGATAGGATCCAGACTTCCCGTGACCCTCTGTTGGATATGCAGTACAGAAAATGGATGGGTATATGGACATAATGAAGTGTGCAAAAATTGAAAGCCATTGAGTACTTTCCTGAAGCCACTGTACAATATGCAGTCTAGTTTAAGGATACTCCATCTAATTTGTCGGTGGTCAGTCGTTCTGCTTTCTAAAGTGTGCGTTTTTTGTTTGATAGTTAAGGCAGCATCAGTTTTTTGGCTGTGGTCCCTTTAAAATCTCAGATGTACTCTCTTTTTACCTCTCCCCATCTCACTCAGCTTCACTCAATCCTGTCCCCATCCTCTTCCTGCTCTGTTAGTGTTTCTGTGGGAAAGAGAGGAGATTTTTACCCTCACAGTGCTACCGTCCACCATTTCTCTGTTACTCCTGAGGAATGCAGGAAAGGAAATCAAAGCGCTCTCTCTTTGCGTTCTTCAACTGATTTTATTGTTGCACTCTTATATAACACCGCATATAGCTGTTTGCCACACCAATACTCTAGTGCTGGCGGTGAAGCTCATTAGTCACACATACGCTCACACACTTGCATGCACAAGCCACTAGGGTTTTCTTACTCTTACACATTTGCACTCAGTTCCTCACATGAATCGTAGCCAGCTATGTGATGCCATCTCTCTGTAGTGGCAATGCAGTTCTGCAGAGACTATTTCTGCAAGCCTTGTAGCACAGCTGTCACCTCCCCTCAGGAGGACATGGAATACAGGATGGGGAGCTGCATCGGAGTCGCACGCAACCAGGTAACCCCTCCATCACTGCCAATGCAACAGCAAGCAACAGATGATGTGGTAGAGAAAGAAACGTGGAGAGAGATGCAAGAGCTTGATGGAATATTGAGGGATGCTTGTGATCGTGACCGTGCAGTGCAGGGTGGTGGGGGGAGGGGGTGATGTTTGTGCTGGAGTAGAGTGACGTCAGGAAAAGAGGGAAGGAGAGGAAGCATGTTATTACTGCCAGTAGTGGAGAGATGGAGAGAAGAGGTGGAGAGTTCCCCAGAGAGAAGAAGGAAAAGAGGGATGGGCAGAGGGAGCGTGGGGGAAAATGGAGCAGTGGAGATGAGCAGATGAGTCCGACAGCACTCTTTTTTTTCTAAGAAGGGATGCTTTAGTATTATGACTTTAGTGTGAGATTGATGCATCTGTGGAATGATATCAGAGCACAAAAATCTTGCATAGCAACACAACTGAATGATTCACACAGATGTGTTTTGGGGAGTGAACTGGCAGGTGGTGATTAAAATCTATTTTCTTTTCATAATTACTGTGATTATTAGATAAATTGAGTGAAATATCACCAAGCATAGCAAAATGTTGTTATTGTTATAGTTACAGTAAACTATTACATTAGTTAAATGATTAAGTATACCCCGAAGAAGTCTATGATGTCGTTCAGTTTGATTTATTTACTATACTTCCTTTTAACTTAGTTTATCAAGCCATTTTTATTAGTCATATTTTGCATCTTAAATGTGTTGTGATCTGGGAAAACCGGTACAATATTGCTGCTGTTTAAGAAACCATTAATATACAGTCAGGTCCATAAGTATTTGGACGGTGACAATTGTTTTGTAAATTTGCCTCACTACAACACCACAATGGATTCGAAATGAAGCAATCATTATGTGATTGAAGTGTAGACTTTCAGTTTTAATTCAAGGGGTTTAACAAAAATATTCCGCCTGCAGCCATAAATACCCATGCCATAACACTTCCTCCGCATGCTTGGCAGATGATGTGGTATGCTTTGGATCATGAGCCTTTCCTTTCCTTCTCCACACTCTTCTTTTCACATCCTTCTTCAATCACATATCGATTGCTTCATTTTAAAGTCATTGTGGTGGTTTACAGAGGCAAAATTACGAAAATAGTGTCACTGTCCAAATACTTATGGACCTGACTGTATTTCCCCCTAAACAATGTAGAAAGATTTGTACATTGATTTATTCTTATCTTTCTGCAAAGATTGAGATAGGTAGTTAAAGAGCCAGTTTAACAAACACGGCTGGAAAAAAGAAATGCCCAGTCTGCCCGAAATTTGTTTAAATTCTAGCTTGCTAGCCAAGAGTCCTTTGCTTACACAGTGCTTTGATCAAGTTCTTGGTTATGCATTATATCAAAATGGACATAAACGTAATCAATACCAGCTGTCAAATGATCCCTGATGCACTTGCATTGCCGCTTGTGCTGCAGCAGTGTTTGTAGAGTTGTGGTGTTTCAGTGCAACTAGAAAAAAGGAAATTTAGCTAAAAGAACAAAACTCACTGATAGAATCCACGAATATTGAGCACTAATGTAAGGGCGAATAGTGATCGGTTAAGTGTCGAGATGTCTATGAGGTTCCAGTTTGTCAAATGAGGTGATTTTGCTCAGGATTTCAGACTAGAGAGATGGTACGCAATATAAAAATAATTTCACAGTGTTATAATGTTTTATTAAGTGCGTAGTCAAATTTATTATTTTATTAATGAAATTCAAATTAAGTCAATATATAGAAGTTACTTTGACACAGTAAGTGTGTTTCTTTCAGTGGAATTGATAAATAAATAATACACTACAATATGTTTAAGCATTTAGGACTTCTTCATTCCCTCATGATCGTACATTACTGCATACCTTAAGCCTTACATGCCTCATTGTTTAGCCAGTAGTATGTCAGGATCCATTTTTAACTCACCAATAAACAGTAATTGTAGTGTGATGTGTTTGCTTATTATATAGTCACATTTAGCAGCAGGGCTCCTTTACAGCACTGACCACAAAGACTATAGTGATGGTTCATCTGCAAAGCCTTGGCATGTTTCAATGACAAAACTTTGGTTTTGTGAAAGCAGAGCTGAACTGGAGACCTGTCTATTCTCTGGCCACAGTTTTACATTTGTATTTCTTAGCATGCATTCATTTCTGCTTTGGAGAGACCATGATTACGGCTAAATGAGTAAACAGTCACATACATGAGTGAACAGTATAAAAAGATTCACATAAAGTGCTGAGAGTGAACATTAACACTAGTGTAGGTCTAATTCCTGCTAAATAAATGAGGAAAAGCTGTAGAGTGTTTTCAGTGCTCTGGCACTAGGCAAAGGGTAGCATGCTGTGTCACTTTTTTCAGCATTTATTCTGTCAGCAGTGTGAGGTTAACTAGAGGTGAGATTTCCGACCACCACACTGTGGCCTGGTGTTTGTTTACATGTTACCTAGTGGCTGTCCCATCCAGCTGACTACCGATGAGAGAAAATAAACATCCAATCATCCTACCCCCCATGATGCCACGCTCACCCTGTACTCTGCCCTCTTACTTCCCCTCCTCAGCCTTCACCTATTCAGCCCTCTATACTAATCTAGTCGTCCTCTGGGACAGGTTTCTCAGACGTATAGCTAGTTAGGTACAAGGGTTATATTAATGGATTCAAACCTTGGCTGTGTATTTGCACCAGTTACATGGGAAATTATGGGCCAAGGGGAATAACTACTAATGATTCTCTAAGGTGGGTGAGTATATTTGAAGTGAACCAAATCAAAAGTGATTTACTATGTTTCTGTATGTCTAGATAACAGTTACCTTTGTGTACTTGTTGGATTTTTATGATTCATTGTTAAATAAAGGTGTCGCTGAACTTTTCAAGTTTTTTTGTACAATTTAACAGTTGGGTAAATGTGTGTTGTCATTTTTGATCTAAGAAATATATGATAACAATACCATACACAGAAGAAGTTCTGATCAGGACTGATTCCCACAAATATTAGACATGACAGGTGGATTAGATTTTTTGTTTACATATATTACAACACAGAGATTATGTCCATATGATGTTTTACATGGAGTATATAGGGGGTCGATGTGAACTAATGTCGAATTAATATGGAGTCACTTTAATTTGACCGCAGCCTTGGCACGTCTCTAGATTGTCAGACATACATAAATATCATCTCTTATGAGCATTTTGCAAATAAGCTAAACCTATACACAGATCACTGTTGGAAATGATACTGCAGCTATTACAGAAAACAGCTTATTTAGGAATGAGAGGAAAGCACATGACTGTGTTCCAGAAGGAAAGACAAGTGCGGCTGACATTGGTATCGAGATGGCAAGAGGAGGGTCTATTTATAACATGTTTCATATTCAGATCTGTGCTTGCTGGCCAGGCCTGGTCACATGACCATGCAGGCACACAAACAATCCAGCAGCTATACTGTCTGAGGTATGCTTATTTTGTCTGATATCACTTTTTTGGAGACGGATTAGATCTAAAGGCATAAATGCGGGAGTAGCACCCTTTGAAAAAGCTTAAACCAAAAATTGGTTTAAGTCCGAATCCTAGTAGGGGGAGATAGAGAGCAGCCCCTAAACCTGCTTTGTGTCGCTCATTATGGACCACTTTCAGAGAAATCTGTGGTACTTACTCTGTGGTTACATGAATGGCCTTCTATGTAAACAGTCTTATGCCTTGGCTGTGTGGCTGAGAAGGGGGTAGGGTGACTAATGGTATGTGGATCACAGACCGCGTGAGGCTCTGGACACTTGAATGAGTCATGAGTGTGTGGAGTTCTGCAGGTCAGAGGTCAGAGTGGTTTTAGAGGGGGTGGGGGTGGGGGATATAATAACTTACACACATTGAAACATTCAACCCAGATGTCTAGCCTGCTTATATGCAACTCTCTTCTCCCAGTATGTCTCATGTATAGTATGAGGTTTTTCCAGAACAGAATTTACCACTGACAGACTTGATTAAGGATCTGTGTGTTTCTAGACATGCTCATCATGCTTGAAGTGATGTTATGAAATTAATTGACATTTGGATACTGTAAGTGTATAGATAACACACAAACTGTACAGAGAACATACACAGTGCTGGTTCTGACAGGTATCTGAGTAAAACTTTACTTTCCCTTTCACTTAAATGTCAGTGTAATTTAACCCAATCAGACCAGGCATCTTGTAATCCTAAAGTGTATTTAGAGCATTTCTACTACTGTCCTTGTGGGGGAAAAATGCATAATACAACATTGTACGAGTATGAGTAATATTTAATATAATCGTGTATGTGATATATCATGTTAGCTGACGTTGTGCTGAGATCTGCTAATTTATAACACTTGCTTTTAGAATAAAAAAAATAAATAATTTTTTTTATTTCTATCAAAATATACAGTTTTAAACTCTTTATATGATATGTATATCAAAGATGATATGTAAGTATGAAATGCGGTGATATAATAATAAGCTACTAACGTTTAAGACAAAAAATAGTTTCAGTATAAGTGTAGTGAAAATCATTCTTTTTAAACATTATTTTTCTTGATGTTAATAAGGGTGCTGATGGTTGCTATGCTAAATGGACAGAATTTCTGACTTCTTTTTTTTTTAAGCCATAAAATGTGTACACCAGCAACTGGAGTACAGAAATATAAGGATTGAATAATCAGGACAGCACTGATGTGTGATATTTAACTCATAAAATCACATAAGGTAGTTAGCTCAGTTGTGAATGTCATTTTAATGCCATGTTTAGTCAGGTTCTGTTTGGGTACTTTTTCTTATGGGTTTCCTTCATGTTTAATTGAATCATTTGAAATGTTTTTTTTGTACTTACACTCATGAGCTCAGAATAGGTTTATGTGCTGTATGGATTAGGTTTTGGTAATAGAGATCAAGTACATTCATATTCATACCATTATAATAGAGTTATAACGTTCTGCCTGACTCATTAGCAGCAAAGACATGCCACGTGTAAGTGAGGAATGTTAAAAATTCTCTATTTCCGTGCATGTTAATGCTGTGTTAATAAATCATGCGGCTAATCATTTACTGTTTTTGTAACATGCTGAGGGAATGCTATAGGCTAAGCACATACACCTGCTACTTTAGTTTTTGCTGAAGAAAGAATCAGAAAATGAAGGTTTTCTTAATATTTAGGGTCAGTAGTTGTGTACTTTGTTCCAGGAGAAGGTATTTGCATCATGGGCCTCTAATCTCAATACATGACACACTCACAGATGCACACACACACATTTTTCTTCTTTTTTGTACAAAGCTCAAAACACCTTCAGACATTCGATAAGGGAGCAATGTCTGGCACCACTGCTGGTTTCTTTTCCATGCTCATCATTCCTCCTGTTGGTCCTGCAGTCTGGCAGTGCTGGTGCTGTGCGACAGTGGTGAGATTTGAGCCTGATCACACTGCACCATGGGAAATGAGAGCAGCTCTGCAGGCTTGCCGGTAAGAACGAAGATGCTAGCAGGACCTGCTTTCTTGTGCTGCATAATGTTCCATAGTGCTGTAGGAGTTATTTTAATGTTGATGGTGTACTAACAGCCATGCTTACTGTTTTTGTAACACAGAGCCATGAAGATATTTGTGGTATTTGGTGGAGGCTGTTTATATTTCCACACTTATATGCATTTTTGTCCTTGTCATGCTTCCCTTGAGATAACAGTATGAGACTGAGACAGAGCGAGTGGTGCTATGCTGTAGGAAATAAACTAATATTTGTCAGAGATTTATCTTTCATATGAACTGTTGTTGGAATATTGGTAATGGACATAATTTGTTCCACGCAGTTCTGTTCTTGCTTTTAATATTTCTATCCTTGATTTGAAGATTCTCTGACAGAGAGCTTGCATTTGTGAATCTGTTGCTCATGTGATACCTTTTCACATCTCATACAGCTAGATATTAATCAAAATCTTAAGCATGTCATGTCATTAAGTAGACTGAAAAACAAAAGCATTTAGCATTATAGTACTCAGGGATTATTTTAATACTACCAGCCTAAACTTTAAATTCTATGATGCTGGTGCTTGGGTGCTCATTTATTATTATTATTATTATTATTATTATTATTATTATTATTATTATTATTATTATTATTATTATTATTAAAAAGCGCTGTTGAATTCTGGACTCTGATTGGCTGACAGACGTTCTGAGGCGCTTAATTGTTTTTCAGTAAATGAACAGCAAAGGTAGTTCCAGTCAGGTCTGGACCGCTTTACAGTTCCATATCACTTCGCCAAGTTAGCTGAAATAACGGAAAGGTTAGTCTACTGTCCATCACAGCACACAGAGCTAACAAACAAAACGACAGAAAACTACGACGTTCCAGAAATATGTAAGGAGTAATTGACACGAGTAAATGTTAATATAAATATATATATAATGCGTACCTGAGGTGGTAATGCGTGCACGAGGTGAAGCGGAGGCCTGAGCCGTTGATATGTAGTTATTAGAGAGAGAGAGAGAGAGAGAGAGAGAGAGAGAGAGAGAATCCGGTGAATCTCTGCAGATAGATATAAATCTAAAGAATTATTACTAGTAATAAAAAAACGAACAACTAGCCTATGTGAACAAGTATGCTTGTCGATATTTATTTATTTTTTCTTGTTTTTATATTATCAGCATGAAACAAACAAACAAAAAACATCTGAACTCTCTCAGCCCCTCCCCCCTCTAACTTTCTCCAATAACTACATGTATTATTATTATTATTATTATTATTATTATTATTGTTGTTATTTTAATTATCGTTTGCTTGTTTGCCAGCACCAACAACCCCATAAACATATACCGACTCAGCATGCAACCTTTTTAAATTATTTATTTTTTTTATATAAATCTTAAACCTTAAACTTTTTAATCTTTCACACCTGCGTGTTCCCACCACAGGAGGGCGCAACAGACAATGTGGTGCTCTTTCCTCCTCAGGAAGCAGCATCTGACTCCACACATGAGGTACACTTGGATTCATGGCCTGAGAATGGGATTTTATAGGTTGTGTGTGTGTGTGTGTGTGTGTGTGTGTGTGTTCATAGTTTTTATGGCCTGAAGTGTTTTAGGCAGATTGGGGTTGATGACAGTAAGCGGGAGAGTTAACGAAACAAATAGCTACAATTACCACAACACAGCTTGGTGTTCAGAGTGTGTGCTGTGTGAGACATTTCTGAGTCTCTTTAGCCTTCAGAGTCAGTGATGAGGTGCACCATAAAGAGGGCAGGGGGATTATTAGGAGCTGGAGTAATTACGGCTCTGGGAGTTTTATATCTCAAATCTGGGAAACATGGCCTAATTCACTGTGCGTGTGTGTGCGTGTGTGTGTGTGTGTGTGTGTGTGTGTGTGTGCGTGCGTGTGTCTTTGTATGAAACCTGATTCCCTCTAAGGAAATACTATAAATGTGACCTTTGGACCGTTTCCCAGTCTTCACCTGTGGCAGAAGTGTCACTGCAGCTCTCAGTCCACTCAGCAGGAGGAGACAGAAAAGGGCAGAAGTGGAAGGAGGGAGAGAGAAAGAGACAGTGGGAGGGGCAAGAGAAAAAACAGTGGGAGGGAAGAGAAGAGAGAAGAGTGCTATGTTGAAAGAGTGTGGAGGAGGGGGAGGGCTTTTCCTCAAGTTGCATATGTTTGCTACTGCGAGTCTAGTAGTCCTGTACAAGAGCCGGCACCTTTCCTTCAACCTGTGTAGTGTTGTATGTTCTCTGTCACATACACACACACTCACACAACAGTACACACTGCTGTAGGTGTAGCGTGTGTACACACTTGTCCTCAGAAGGGCAACAGGACAGGAGGAGGGAGCTGACTGGACTGAGGAGCGTTGGGAGGACACATGTACTGCAGTCCCGGTTAGACTGCATCATATCACATGGCCCTGCCGCACACTTTTCCTTGACTTTATCAAGACCACTGCATGTGTGTGTATGTGTGTGTGTGTTCTCTTCTAAACCAAGGTGAGTGTGCTAATCAATTTGTGTATACTGTCTCAGAGTACTGCAGGTTTTCATTATCTGCACATATTCGAAATCAGTGTATAACACAGTGTATTTAGGTGTCAAAAGGTTTTCCAGCAGTAACAATATTTAACACAGAGAAACGGCTTGGATGGACTGTTCACTCAAGGTGTTTGGGGTTAGGGTTATTACTGTTGCCATAGTAACCAGTGTGCGACTTGGGTTGTTGTTGGCAAGGAGCTACTTTAATGGAGGATAATGGGCTTGTAGGCGATTCATGCTATGGAAAACCACATTTCTCAGATTTGTAAGTACCTGAGGGTTAAATCACAAAGCCAGACACTACCCTAATTCAAGCGTTAACTTTAACTACACTTGCTGTATCAGAACAGGTCCTAATTCATGGTTTACGTCCTGGTTCTTTTACAGACTTGATACACTATTTGAGTGACAAACGGTATATGATATTGTTGTGTGCTGACAAAGAGCAGACTTCAGACAGGAAACAGGAAGCTGTGAAGTGTCTATAATACTGTGAGAAACACCGGCACTCTCTCTCGCTCTCTGAGAGGATGCTTTAACCCCTTACATTCACAGATTTGTGTTGCCATTGAGTCTAAAGCATGTTATTCAGTAAGTAGAGTGAAACTAATGAGAATGGTTTAATTATGGAATGAATGTAACTTTGGATTTGGGATAAGAAGTTAATGATCATGATTGTAAATGTGCATTTACTGAGAATAACGTGATGGTGATTATTCATTTAGGATTGTTGGCTATGAATATACATCAGTATATTCTATATAAGTGTATTATATTCACTTCTATATTATATATATATATATATATATATATATATATATATTATAATATTATAATATATTATGTTCACAAGTTGAATGACAGATGTTTTTGTGGAGCCGTTTTGGTAATAGATGAATAAAGTTCTTAAAAGAAAAGAGTTGTTTGGAGTTGAAATGGTTGTTGGCGTAACACAAGTCACCATTCTGCCATTAAACAGGTGTGTAAAAGGATCCTAGTCATGTTAAGAATGAGCCTATGCAAGTACAGGAGCCACAAGGGACTGGCATTGTGGTGAAGAGAAAAAGCAAGATTGAAAGTCTTCTGGTACAAGAAATATACCTGATGCTTTGTTTTGTTCAAGTTTAAGATGGACATAACTAATATTTTCCTTTTGGATGTGAGTCTAAGTCAAACAAGTGGAAACCTTTTCCGCACCACATCCTTGATGTCAAGAGTTTTCCATGAAAATGTATCTCATTACAGTGGCTTTTCCATACATTTTTATTCCATTTTTATTTCTGATGCATGTAAACTCTGCATCTCAGAGTGAAATGGATTAGTGAAGTTGGCAGGCTTTAGGCTGAATTGAAGACTGACTTCAGGTTAATAAATGTGTATTTTTTGAGCTTCAAACCCTGTGGCTTCTCTACTTGTACTTTTCTGTTTTTACTTGTAATTTTCACAAGATGTGTAACTTTAGATTTTTGCAACCTAAAGGTCTGTTCACTCCGGTCCGTTTTTCGCAGCGTTTTTTTTGTGTTAAGCACGGGCAACGCGCTGAATTAAAGTGCAAATTCAATCCCTGACAGTAGATGGCGCTTATTGAAAAGCAGAAATTGGTACACAAGGTGGCGCTGCACAACTTTCCGTTTATAACGCTCGTTTATCACTGAGAAGAAGAAGATAGACAGCATTTACGTCTTTGCAATAAGCCGGTCTAACACTTTTTGCGAACTGGCTAACTGAGATTAAAACATAATATCTATAAGCACCAGCACTCACTACAGCAACTGATATATTATATTTTTGATCTAACATGTTCTATGGAAATGTAAGGTATTTGGTGATTTGGGCACAACAACAAATACTTCTTTAAAGCTAAATCCTTAAAGCCCTCTTTTTAAACAATATAACTCTACTGTCTAGCTTACTAACGGGAAGAATAAGCTGCTTCCTAGTCAGTGGCACATGATGTCATACACATTTAATGCAACACCGCTAGTTTTAGCAGATACCCAGAATCAACAACAATGACTTTCTTCAGTTTACTGTTTATGTCAACATTACCTTTAATTCCCAACTTGACCCCAGTCACAATCAGACAGAGTCGTAATCGTCAAGCCACTAACGAAGAAAGTATGCGACCTACAAGTCCTCTTAGGCAGGGGGGCATTTTATTTTAAACACCATGGAGAAGATAAAACTTTATAAAGCAGAGATTGTGTAGTAGAGAAGCATGACAGTGATGCACAAACATGTGTTTATATCCAAAATGCTCCACTGTGTCTAAGGGCTTGGGGAAACTGGTGCAAGCTGCTTAAAAGGTTTAGTTTAATTGAAGTTTGTCATTATATGCTGTATTTGTGCGCCTGCAGTGTAAATTCTCTTGTTTATTATAACGGAAGTAAGGTGCTAGTGCCGAGGCCACGTTGTTGATCACGTGCTGTGTAGACGCGCTGATACACAGTGGGAGCACGACTGAGATCTGTAATGTCCAATTAAAACTCTATGATCAAAATAAACAGAAGTAAAAGAATATGCCTAAAGGCAGTGAGTAACAGAAACCACAAGGTGTAGTGAAAGTGAGATT
>JAFFST010000296.1:12997-39559 GCA_022414735.1 Noturus placidus | reverse complement strand
TCCCAGGGAGCATCGGGCACAAGGCGGGGTACACCCTGGACAGGGTGCCAGTCCATCGCAGGGCACAATCACATACACACTCACACACCCATTCATACACTACGGACACTTTAGACACGCCAATCAGCCTAACATGCATGTCTTTGGACTGGGGGAGGAAACCGGAGTGCCCGGAGGAAACCCCCGACACACGGGGAGAACATGCAAACTCCGCACACACATGGCCCTGGCGGGGCTCGAACCCTGGACCCTGGAGGTGTGAGGCGAACGTGCTAACCACTAAAATAATGAATAAATACTGTTATATAATATAACCTAATATATACTAATAATTATGCATTATATTTTATGGATGCACAAAAAGCACTGTATTAAACTACAGTCCTAAATTAATTAATTGGACAAACAGCTGTGTAAAATTTTAGTCTGAAGTTTTATATTTGTAACACTCAATCTGTAGATTTTATTTAAAATAAACGAAAAAATAGTACTGAAAGTTTGCCCCCATCCGATTAAATTAATCGTCCAACAAATCGATTATGAAAATCATTAGTTGCAGCCCTAGCGTGATGTTTTCAGGATAGGTGATTTCTTGTATTCTGATTTTTTTTGGACTGCACACAACCCAGTAACAAAACAATGTGAAAAACTGTAATTCCTACATTTTGAGAAATTCATGACTATTACAAAGATAAATAGGAACAGTAGGACATTTTAATAGCCAATCAGCTTTGTTTTGCTCTACAGTACTCTCAGAACAGCATGTTGTGATATAATTCACCACAATGACAATAACACATTGTTATTCCACATTCCTAGTGCATATCCTTTTCTGTGCCTTTATTTTGCTTTGGGAGGTCATGTTAATTTGCCAAAGTTAACAGATGACAAAAACACAAATAAAATGAAAGAATTTTGTACACAAATAGCAGTTAATTCACAGAGATTCCATCTAGAAGACATAGTAATCTAGTAAAGCTAGTGTTGAGCTGCTGGAGTAATGTAACTGTAATGCATCACTACTATAGACACCCCAACATGTTAGCAGTCAGAGCCAGGATACACCACCAATGCTGATTTATGCTTTCTTGATCTGTGAGATAATGATAAGATATGTGTTTATCTGTCTGATGTGTATGTACAAAGTTATTTTAATTGCATAGAGTCCTGTTTTTGCGCTCTGCTTATTGCAGTGGATTGCAGATTAGAAACTACTTATGGTTAGATTTACTCTGTCATTCGCTAAATATTTCAGAGGCCTTGCCATTCATGGACCTCTGCAGTAGAATACCAACATATGATTAGATGTTTGTAAAAGGCTCCATGGTTTCTGGCGTAGCTGCTTGGTTAGATGAGGTTGTTTTATAGCTTAGGGAAAGAACAGAAAGGAAAGCAGTCGAACCGGCTCAGTCAGTATGCCTAATCATCTCAATACCCTTTTCAGTGGAAAAATAAAAACCTGGACTAGACAGTCTGGAACAAATAAAGCACATGTTCTCTGTTGTCCAGGAATTGGTATGACTTGTCTATGACACTAGTGCTAATGTTTAACAGTAGTAAACTGACTTTTCTTTTTTTTCTGGCTGCTGCACTGTTTTGGAATTCAGTTTTATATAACACCATGCTGTAAGCATGCATTGTAGATTTGTCTGTTGCTGTATGATGGCATGATGCCAAAAGATCAGGGTGTGTGTTAAAAAAAAAAAAAAAAACGATTTAGCTCCGCATTGAGTTGACACAGGGTGTGTTTGTGTATTAAGATCAAATGTGAAAGCCTCTGCATGTAAAGATCAAAATGTGTTCATTGCTGATTTACACAATTAACCAGTTTGTGAGTGGTTAGTAAATATCTCATCCATTACAGGATCGTTTTGTGAAGTGGGCAAAGGCATACTTCACAATGTGAATGATTGATCTCATTCACACAGACAATTGAATGATCAGTCATAGATTTGAAATTGCTCTTGCTATTAGTAGTCTTTCTTGTGTCTGTCAGGCTGAAGTTCACAGTGAGAAAGTCGGTCCAGAAGCTGAGAAATCCACCAGCGGAGATAATGGAGTAGACCAGACGGAAGTGCTATCTCCACTCCACAGTCTCAGTTCCGTGGCAGAGGCGGACACACATAATCACGAGGATGGGAGTGGAAAAGAAGAGGAACTCGAGTTTCCCCATGACCTGCTGCCCAGCATAGATCTGAGCACTGAGCTCAACTTTACCTGGGGAGCGTCACTCAGGTAGGACTCCAGCTCCTTTCACTCTTTTTTTAATCTCGCTTTCTCTCTCTGTTATTCTGTTGCGAATGTAGACACGAGTGCTGAATAATATGCTTCACACTGGTCCTGACAAGGACTTCCTGATAACTTGGAATTAGAGAAAATGCTAGACATCATGTAGTTAACAAAAGGGGCATGTTTCAGCATGCCACGTCTCTGAAGATATCAGATGCAAATCCTCATCCCACATTTGGTTTGCATGTGTAACTCACATAAACAAAGGCATTTTGTGCAACGATAACCCTGGGTTAGTGTGAGCATTGTCAGTGCTGGTATGAGTTCCTCTAAAATAGATGTATACAGGTTCTGGATTTTTCTTCCATGCATGCATACTGCATGACTATTTGTAATCTTTGTTTCATCTCAACAGCCAAACTAAAAAAAAAAAAAACATTTGTATTTACTAATGACTCTGTATGAGAAAATATCAAATGAAATAAAATTGAATTTTATTGCTTTATGAATGGCAACCTTACCTATCTTAGTAATTTGAATCACACAATGAACATAAAACAGGAAGAAACAATTTGTGAGAT
The DNA here is from genome assembly GCA_022414735.1 of Noturus placidus. NCBI lineage: Eukaryota > Metazoa > Chordata > Actinopteri > Siluriformes > Ictaluridae > Noturus > Noturus placidus. The sequence continues at coordinate 36,749 of JAFFST010000296.1, read as the reverse complement.
GTCACGGGGGAAAAACCCCATGGTTTAAATAGGTAGTAATAGAAATAGAAATAATTGCTATAAAATATGAACCTTACACGTTATACCAGCCTTATTTGCACCACATTCCAAAATCATTGTTAGGCTAAAAAATATAATAAATCATCCACAACCAAAATGAAATGTAGAATCTAACCAGTACTAAATTAAATCTATTCACAAAAAAGTGTGACATGATGTTTTGCACCTAGGTAAAGTGCTAGAGTTCTCTTCCACAGATATCTCTCACTACATATTTTGTAATTAGCTTCTAAAAATGCAGTTCTGGCATGTTGTATTCATGAGTTTGATTGCATATATTAGATAAACCCCAAAGAAATTAGCATATCAGTGCAACATACAGTCAGACAAGGTCTTTGTCTCCGTACATAGTGTTCTTTTCCTACTGATAAAAGGGTAACAACATTCACAGTTCCTTTCTTATAATCAAGTTGCAAGATTTAACCAGAAGCCAGTAAGTTAAAGGGCAGCCTAATGTAGTCCATAGTCAGAGTAATTATAGTAATTGGACATGAGACAGTTTGTTGTTTTGTCTCTGAACTCCGACACAGCAGATTTGATTTCATTAATCAGCATTTATTTATTTATTGAACCATAGTACATGCATCCCTGCCATTTTTATGTGCTGTCCTTCCATTTGAGGTAGCGTTTAGTGAGTGGGCTGTTGGCTGCTTGGTTGTTTTTTTTTGGTTAGCTGTGGTTTTCAACTTGCACAAAAGAGCTAAGAAAAGATCTGGTGTTGATGATAGATGTGGTCTCTAGAGTCAAAAAAAATTGTATTACTACTAAAACAGGCCATTACAAACCATCTGGAGAACAAGCAAACAACAACATACAAACTCATAGCCAGTAATCACATACCGTATGTTTCTGAATATTATATTGCTAAAAAGCAAGAACTTACTGGTGTGGTTAACCCTAGCAAAGAAAAGCTCTTGAATGTATTCAAGAATATGATTCAGGATAAACATAGATACAACATCCATTAAGTTAATAATTCAGTACAGTCTCAAATGACCTTGAAGTGTTTACCAACATATGCAAACTATTGGCATGAACAGAACTGCTAGGGTATATTTTTTTTAATTAAATTGAGCTTTGTAAAAAGTCTTACGGACAGGTTAGATGACCTGTACCTAATGATGAAAGTAAGGCAATACACAGACCAAAGCATAGCACCTCATATGAGAAGCATGGTGGCTTGGTCATCTTTGTCTGCGAGTGAAAACAGTCAATTGTAGATGTAGAAAATGTATGCTTATGCTCATTTAATTTCCATGGTCGTAACTAGGGCTGCAAGAACTAATTGATAATAATGGATAATTAAACAACAAATTTTGTTATGGATTAGTTTGGTCTATGACATCACTGTGGAAAACCCTCGTCTGTGACGGCACTTCACGATGGTGAAAAACGCATTTCTATGAATAAAACACATCTGAAAAACAGCGAAGTCACAGAGTGAGCTGCTGTAGGAAAAGTGCACGATCCAGGTCGTCCAAAACATGAGAATGTTTTATATTTAGCGCTTCAGACAAACTCGTAAGGGTATAAACATGGCTTATTGTGTCAGATCCTGCGACAGAGGTGTGTGCTGTTTAATGTGTTCCAAACATGTTGTCTTCGGTTCAGAAATTAAATTTTTACATTGATATCCTTATCTGTAAATGTTAGAAATTCACGCCAGTATTTCCATTTTACATAAAGACTCGTTCTGACAGCGAGCGAGTCTCCATTAAACCTCGCTGAACGATCACGAGTCTGCGCATGTGCGTCAATCAAACAGCGCGCAATAGAAAGGAAGCGAAATAACCGACTAAAATGTATATTTTGATGAAATATGTTGTTTGAAGCTATATTTAGCTATATTTAGAAACAAAAGTAATTGTGTTTTTTTATGAGAGCAGAAACATTAATGGGGTTATAACATGTAATTGTATATAAATGTAAGACGTGTCATACATTTACAGAATAAAGGAACATTGATGTTTTCAGATGAGTGAATGTGTGTGTTACTGCAGAACATTCAACCTCTTACCAGTTAACACTTACTTGTTAAGTGTTTTTTTCTGTTTTAGCATTTTAAATTTAGTGATTTAACTTCTGCTTTAAAGCTTGAGGACAAGTTGTTTTTTTTGTTTTCAAAATAAAATGCTAATATTTTAAAAAATCCTTTGCACAATGTAGCATAGATACATTGAATACATTTTTCATAGCCTTCAATTTGCACAGTGTTTGAAGGACAACATTGCGCAGAATGTGAAATAACGTTTAAAAAAATAAAATTAAAAATACAGAAAATAAAAACTGGCTTTTTAATCTAACCAACTGCTTAATTGAAAACATTATCAACAGATGCATCAATTTTCAAAATAATCGTTAGTTGCAGTTCTAGTCATAATGTTCCCTGAAATGCGGGCATGTGGGTGCAATATGGGTATAAAAAGCACAACAGTTTCTACTGTATATTTAATGTAAATATACTCATGTTGAATGTGACTTTCTGAACTTATTGTGTAATCTGAAGACTGAGTCAAGATTGTCTTGCCAGTCATTATTTTATTGAATTATTTACAGACTGTGCTACGAATTGAAAATATTGTTTTATATGCTGTATCTCTGCATCTGACACACAGTCTTTGCCACACGTGTGCAGTTCAAAAGAAAAGCTAAGCCGTACACCTGGCCTGACAATCCCTTTGTGTTTAAAAAAGACAGATTAACACTGCAGGTGTTGAATGAATTTCCAGTGTTCTGTGACTCACTGTTGTGGAAAATTTGCCAGAAGGTGCTATTCTTCTGGCATGCTAGGCATGCCTGGGCACAAACGTGTGTGCCTCTGGAGTGGTAGTGCAGGTATAATGGAAACATTAATTATTTAACTTCTTTGCAGAGTAATGTAATTAAAAGGCACATGACATCTAGAAGGATTTTTGTTTTATTATTACCCCATTTTCTCCTAGTTGGGCCATTTTCAATTCCCACCCACTAGCAAGTCTTCCTCTTATCACATGACGGCTAACAGCCAGGGCGTGTGGGGGCTAGCAAGTGCTTCCTCTGAGAAGTCAGCCAATTCATCTTTTCCAATGGCTTCTTATGCTATGACACAAGACAGATGAAACCACTCAGAGAAAGCACTAACTGCTCTCTATTCATACATGATTCACAAACGTCCATGATTGGTTAGCTGATTGACAGGTCAGAGAGTAATGCCATTCTTCATACAGCCAATTTTGTTTCTTGGACTCCTGGACGCAGATAGTTGTGACATTGTTTGGTTTCAAACTTTTGATCTTCTGAGGATAGGGCTGAATACTTTTATTTTCTGTTTTATTAATTTATAATATTCCACACAGAACAGTGAGGTAAAAAAGGAGACAAAATGAGAAAAAAAAAATATGCATGTGAGTGTGTTTGTGTATGTATGAGTTCACAGCTGCACGTGTTCATTTTAGTGGAAAAAACGTTTTCAAAGTTAACTAAAACTTCCAAGTGTAATTGCTAAATAAGGTAGGTCTACTGTGCGGCGTTTAGAATCTGAGTTGTTTGATAAAAATTCCAACTGAAGTACTGTATATAGATCCCAATCTCATAGTGGTCCACCCACTTCTGAAACCACAACTACACCCTTGCAGACAAGTGATTAATTATTAATGCAGTACATGAAGCCATTTTGAAATATGCGAGTTAGCGAATGATTATTATGCTTATTGCATCAGCTATTTAGGGGCATGTTTTGGAAAGAAAACAACATGGCTCTTAGGATGTGTTAGAATTTCATGTTCAAGCATATCTCTGTGTGTGTGTGTGTTTTCATGTGTATGAATTGTACGAATAAGTAGCAGTATGCCGGCTGAGCAAGGAGACCCCCTGCTGGGAGAAGTGCAGCATTACATAGAGGCCAGTCCACCATTGGTGGCCATTGTAACGAGGTAACAGATAGCAAAATGCAGTGAGAGACCAACCAGGCCCAACCCTGTGTGATATAGCAAAGTGCATGTTATGCACGTTTCCTTCAGCCCACATCTAATAATGTGCACACATCCTGTGCAAACACAAGGAAAGGAAATGCACCCGCTTTTCAATAACTCTTAAACAAAGCTGACAAAAGCATGGCCTCAAGCTTAAAGTGCATCGCAGAATCCTAAAGGTGTTACAGTACCAAAGAGGAAGTTACATTGTCACAAACATTATTTCAGAAAATATCCACCCATCCATTTTCTGTACCGCTCCTCCTACACAGGGCCACAGGGAGCCTGGAGCCTATCCCAGGGAACTTGGGGCGCAAGGCAGGGAAAACCCTAGGCAGGGTACCAACCCATTGCAGGGCACAATCACACACACATTCACACACACTACGAGCAATTTGGAAATGCCAGTCACACTGCCATGTGCTGTGCTGAGCACAATTCACCACCAAAATAATATTTAGTCAGCAGAGGGTCTATGCTTGTTAGATGTATAATGGTTTTTGCTACTACCACTAAGCTCTGATTCACTGATTTGGTGTACGTGCACAGACTTAGCAAGTTTCATAATGGTGGAAAGCAGTTTATTATATAAATCTATGTAGACAGTTATACTGATTATACAGGGTGTCCCAGAAGTCTTCATACACAGCGGACAATGTTTGCAGTGCCACTTCGGTTGTGCCATCGTCAGTGGACGTTTGTGGACGTCCATTTCTTGGCAACACTTCTAGTCTTGCAACACTTCTGGCAGCAGTGTCATGTGTGATGTGCTCGCCATGTTTCCTGTTAAAGTCCATCAAAACATTGTGACAGCTTCTCTATCCAGCTATGAGAATTTTTTCAATATGCTCTTCTTTTCTATATATATATATATATATATATATATAGTTTTTTATTACTATATATAAAGTAGTCTCAGGTAGAATCAGTGCAGTTTTATAAGGAAATGAGCTGTAATTTTTACTGAGCATCTTGCAGAACCAGCCACGGAGACTTTGACTGTTGCACTTGCTTCTTATTTTTGCAGTACAATCCAGCAGCCATGATTATGTTTTTTGTCTGAATAGTGTCTCTTAACACTTAATATTCTGGGTTCTTTACTGACATACAATTTTTTTTCTGTAACATTGTTCTTTTGTGCCGGAAAAGTAATGTTTGGAAATCACAAATGTTTTTGTAATGACTCGATAATGTAGAAGTCATAAAATAAAAATCTATAACAAATTTTGTACTAAAAAAAAAAACATAGGGTCCTTTAGACTTATAAGGACAATATATATATATATATATATATATATATATATATATATATATATATATATATATGTTAGATTGTAAAAAGACAGAAAACAATAGGGGACATGTAACATACACACACACACGGCATGCCATTCACACCCTGTTTCTCCTCTCACATCTGGCAGGGTGTGTTATTAAGATCTTTTTGCTTGTAGGTTGAAAACTGCCGTTTTTTTCAACATAATTTCTATGAAAGACAGCAGTGCATGGTGTTATTACCTTACAGCTTACATTGTGAATGAATGTCAGAAGGTGACCTTGTTATTATCACTTGTGATTACTATGTGAGTGTGTTTCCATTTGCGGTTGGGAATGATTGATTGCCATAGAGGTTCAGTTGGCAGAGAAAAATGTGCTAGATAAATATTAGCTTCACTCTGTTCATGTTTCCTTAAAATGAATACACAGAGGGAGAATTACTGAGGTTGAAAAGACAGAGGCAGCATGAGGGCATTATGTGCCTGTACAAGCTGGTGCTATTGTATTGACCAGTGACTCAGCAGCTGTGATTCAGCACCAGAAGCAGAAGCATGAGCGTGGTTATAATGTACAGCTCTCTCTGATGCTTGTTTCATGAGGCTGACACCATCTGTATGAATGTGCTTGTGTTGGCAAATCAAAAGCATTTTGGTAGAAATAAATAGATTTTTGTATCTGCTTGCTGCCACTTGCAGTGCTCAAAACAGCTTGGTGTGCTGTGTTTGTGCATGGGGTGTTTTCTCATTGTGGAATGGTGTGCACTGGTTTCAGGATTTCTGTGTAGAATAAACTGCTGGCATATTTTTTTTTAATTGCCAAAGTTTATTTCTATTATTCTCTGTTGCTGAATCCCATATAGCCAAGATGGAGAGGCATATTCCACAGAGAGCTCATCTGTTCCACAGCTCCAGTCAGCTGGAAAGATTCAGGAAAATGCACCATCACACCAGTCCTCACCAACACTGGTGGACCGTGAGCTCCAAGAAGCCTTTAAGGAATGTGAGGAACAAATAGCCTCTTTTGGCATGTCCTCACACTCAATCACGTCATGCAGTACAGATCAGACTGACAGCTGTCTGTCAGAGGCCGTATCTGCAACTGATAATGAGAAACTCAAGAATACAGGTATCAAGGAGGATCCAATGTCACTGCCAATTTCACTCGCAGAATCTCAAACAGGATGTGACCAGAGTTGCCATGGAAATGTTGGAGCAAAAACTACTGATTTAGGATCTTGTACTGAGGAGACTGTGTTTTGTTTCAGAGACTATATACTAGGGAAAACACAACCAGAGCATGCCAGGACCGAAGATCCCAAAGAACACAGTGAGAAATTGCACAGTGAGCCAAAGGAAGAATTTCAGAAAGAGCCTGAAAGGGCAACAAACACTGACAAAACAAAATCGGAAAGTGGAGTAAATAAAATATATGAAGTACCAGAAGGTGTTAGCTTAGTAGTTTCCAAGGACTCTCTAAAAGAGGAGGGTAAAACTATAACAGGTCATGTGGAAAAGCCACAGATGACATCTGAAACAGGCACACAAATTATTACCACTACAGTCATGGATAATAAATCACCAAAAGGATTTTCTACAGAAAATGACATTAATCGCTGTTCCATGTCAGAGAACTCTGATTGGGATAAAATACAACTAAACACACAGACATTGCTGGAATCAGAGAAGCACATACGCATTATTACTCAAACAAAGACTCAGTCAGAAACAAACCCTAACATTAAGTCAAAAGCAGATAATCAAATTGAGTTGTTAGACAACCTTGGACAGATGGGGCATCTCTGCTCCTCAGCTCCAGAGTTTTTATCGAATCAGGCTCATCTTACCCCACTGGAGAATACACCTGCCCCCACACTGGACCATCTGCAGAGTACTGAAGAACAGGGTAACTGTATTGGGACAGATGGACCCTGTAAGTCAATATCAGAATATGAAACCCTAAACCTCAACTCAACAAGCGAAGTTGAACATGAGAAATGTGTATATAAGGTATCTACTCAAAGCACTGTGATTGATTTTCGAGATGTAAACGACAGTGAAAATGAGCATGAAAAGAGATGCGGTTCAGAGGCATGCCCATTGGAGGAGGAGGAGAATGTGTTTTTTATAGGCAGTGAAGCTGGCACACACACAGTGGTGTGGGGGAAAACACACTCTCTTAGCAGAACTAGCACTAAAGGGATAAAAACGGAGGAGGAGAGTGCCCTTGAGGAGGCTTCAGCATCAGCCGTTTATTTCACACCGCCACTGATGACATCCACAATGCCAGAAATGATCGAATGCGAGGGAACTGGAGATTCAGAAAGAGTGAAGACAACAGAGAAAGGATCTTTAGATGGAACCACAAAATCACAGGAAACACATGAATCTCTGTGTTCTGATGGAAAATGGAGTGAAAGTATTGCAACAGGAGTGCACGTATGTTCTCTAAGCTTTCCAGAGATTAATAACTTACCTGCAAAGGAAGCTAAGGAGGTAGGAGCAGCATCTGAGGTGAGATGGAGCAGTGAAATGCTACAAAACTCTGAGGAGAATGAAGGGAAGGGAGGAGGTCTGACAGTTGATTGCTCCCTGGGGATGGACTCTCTCTCTGCAGCTGGCAAGAAAAAGACAGACACAGCCAGTGTTACGGACATGACTGTGGTCGCTGCCTCTACACCAGAGTTTAACGACAGACGTGATTGGAAGAGAAAGAGCTCTGAGTCACTGGAGAAAAGGGGAGAGGGAGCAACAGAGGAGGGGAGAGGGAAAGAAAGGGGTGGAGCAGAGACTTTATACAGAGAGCAGGCACTGTCCTTGGCAGTGACTAAATCTTATTCTCTCCGTGACAACGGAGTGACACTGGTGGAACCACAGCAAAGGGATGAACTCGTCTCTTTGGTCACAGCAGACATAGCTGACACAGCCTTACCTTTGTTGACCAGCAGCAAAACAATTGTCAGCGGCGTGATCAACTTCGCCTCTCCTGTCTCCCTCTTAAACGTGACAGAAACAGAGAGCAAGGAAGCATCAGAGAAAGAGGCTCATCTGAAAGAGAGTTTTAATGCATTGTGTGAAAACCAGCCAAACAGCGATTTTTTACATCTGCAAGCTGCTTCAGCAGATGGTAGAGATCTTGCTGTGGAGACCAGCTATCAACAGGTACAGAATACTTCATGGATTCAAACTGAAATAAAAAGCTCCCAACAAAACGAAGCAGGGACAGAAAAAGACACATGCCATAAGACCGAAGACAAGCATTTATCATCTACATCTCAGCTGGACATGAGGAGCATTACTGGAAGTTTTAACAAAGTGGATGGGGGAACTGGGGGTACTCCAGATGACATGCCATGCCAGGTGACTGGGTTTGCGTCTCTGCCGCCTCTAATGGTTCATGAGAATCTGTGGCACCCAGTAAGTGAGACAAGCTTTAGCTTTCAGGGGTTATTTAGCAACAGAAATCCAGACCCACTTCAAAATGCAGCTTATCCCATATGTGAAAGCACCGGTGAGGCTGAGGTGACAGCGGAAAACATGACTGTGATTGAAAAGCCTGAAAAGCAAATTGATGGTAAAAAGGAAAATGGTTCAAAAGATAAAACTACTAATAACATTACAGTGAGTGTTGAGGAGTCACTGAAGAGTATGAGTACTAATGATATAGAGACCTCTGAGAACAATGCAGTGAACCAAAATCCTGATCTGCTTACAATAAACAAAGAAGAGATTCAAGGAAAGGATGAAATTGTTCTAATCAACCAGAGCACCCTGGAGCATAAACCTTCATTAGAGGATACTAATGAAAAAGGGGTTGAACTGCAGGATACTGTTATGGAAGAGGATGGAAGTGATAAGATGGACCTCATCAGTGTTTCTGACCTCATTGTGTCTGATGTAGAGAAAAAACCTGAGGTTATGCTCACCACCAAAGAAGTGGATAGAAGGCAAGCCAAATCAGTAGAATATGATGTGAGCATTCTGAGTGACAGTGTACAGCAGAAGTCCAAGTTAGAGTCGCAAACTTCAGAAAGTGTTTCTCAGGAACATTGCTTAAAATCTGAAGAAAAACTGCTCTCCTGCACAGATGTAGATGGAATGCTGTCCAGTCAATCTACTGACAGTACAGGTATATCCAAGAAGGACCTTAAATCAAATACTGAACAACCCAGTGTAATTTCTGTTGGATGTCCTCAAGCAAAATGTGAAGATCACATGAGTGAGTATCAATATCAGACCGATTCCAGTCCTGACACTGGACCAGCTTCAGAAGTTGCCATGGGCACTGTGAGTACAAAAGATCCAAAGCTTCTTCCTGCTATAAAAGTATCTAGTGCAGTGGAAGGGAGCATACCTTTTGCCAGTTCCAGTATTCAAAGTGATGCTATAGTGCCTATTGTGCTCAGGCCTCCTGGCCCGATGATGAGTCACTGGGAGGTCATTAATGACTGTAATGTTTCTCTCCTGGGAGAGGAAATGCAATGCAGTCAGGAAGTTAAAGCAGAGATGAGCAGTACGATTGTAAAAACCGATGCTGTATTAAAAAGAGAAGCTGTGGATACTACAGGAGAAAAAGTAGAAAATAATACCAGCCTTTCCTGTATGACTGTGTTAATCCCTGATATAACTGTCATTGCTTCTTCCGTGCAGGATACCAAGTTAGCATCTAAAGAAGTGGAAGGTACTAATTTGTCTTCAGGTAGCCTACATGATGATGAAAATACAAAACAGAGGATAGATTTTGTGTTACTTGAGAACTCTAAAGATGGTAAATCTGAAACGGATGTTGAACCTGGGGCACCTGAGAAACCGTTATGTATTGCTCAGGAAGAGGAAACCCTATCTGCTGCTGAATGCTCAAAAGCAGAAAACATGCTGTCAAGCCAGTCTACTACAGATATATCTCAACAGTACCAGATATCAAATACTGTGATCTTGGAGGAATCTTCTCAAGCAAAACCTGTAGAGAACATGAGTGAGCTGCAATTTCAAACAGATCTAGATCATGACAGTGGAGCAGTCACAGAAGTTGCCATGAGTGATGTGTCAACGAAAGACCTTAAGTCTCCTGAAATAGATGTATCTGGCATGGGGGAAGGGGGAGTTTCATCTTCCAACATTCAAAGTGATCCTAAAGTACCTATTGTGCTCAGGCGTCCTGGTCCTATGATGAGTCACTGGGAGGTCATTAATGACTGTAATGTTTCTTTCTCAGAAGAGGAAGCGCAATGCAACTATAATAAAATCAGCACACTGAACAATGGAAGTGTTGGTGCAGCAGATATGAGAAATAATATTGTGAAAACTGATACTGTAGAAAAACCTGATGAGCATTGTGTATCTGTGGTGACAAAGAGAGACAAAGAGACAAGAGAGAAAAACGAAAATGATAACAGTTCTTGCTGTCTGAATGTGTTAATCCCAGATATACTAACGGACGCTGCTTCTTCCGAGCAGGATATCAAGTTAGCATCTAAAGAAGAAGTGGAAGGTCCTAATTTGGCACCAGATAGCTTACAAAGTGATGAAAATGCAAATACGATCCAATCAAGCCAGTCTACTAACAATACAGGCATATCCCAACAGAACCAGAAATCAAATACTGTGATCTTGGAGGAATGTTTCCAAGCAAAACCTGAAGAGAACATGAGTAAGCTGCAATATCAAACAGATATAGAACATGACAGTGGAGCAGTCTCAAAAGTTGCCATGAGTATTGTGTCTACAAAAGATCTCGCACCTCCTGATTTGGCAGTATATGGCAGGAGGGAAGGGAGAATTTCATCTTCCAATATTCAAAGTGATCCTGTAGAAACACCCAATGAGTGTTCTGAACCTGTGCAGACAAAGAGGGAAAAAATTGAAAATGATGAACGCTGTATGAATGTTTTAATCCCGGCTATAACAACTGCCATAGCTTCTTCTGTGCAGGATACCAAGTTAGCATATAGAGAAGTGAAAGGTACTAATATGGCACCTGGCAGCCTACATATTGATAAAAAAGCAAATAAGGGGATTGATTTTGTGGTACAAGAGGACCCTAGAAATGAAAAACCCGAAGTGGATGTTCTAACAAGGGAACCAGGGAGACGATTTAGTACTCATCATGAATGGGAACAAATTACACACACAAAGGATATAGAAGACACTAGTACTATAAGACAAGCAACTGAGCAAAATACAGATACTCTGATGCTCATTCCACAACACTGTGATGAAAGAAAATTATATGACAAATGTGATGCTATTTCTAAGCCAAATGCATCAACAACAGATAAAGTTTACCCTTCATTTGGCTATGTCAGCTCTGAATCAGAGGACAGAATTGCTGATATTCAGTCATCACCATCTGCCTATGCAGACACGAATTCCATTGTTGAGTTAGACACCTCTATGGCTAAGGAATACTGTGCGATTGAACTTTCCACTGTGATACCACAACACTCAAGCCCCAAACCTGCTGCCTCCGAAATCAACCCTGTCCTAAATCAGGTGCTAATAGAGGATACAGATAGCTTTAATAAAGATGATACTGTTAGAACAAATAAAACATATCAAGAAAATACTGATGAAGAAAATCAGGTGATTAAGGTGGAACAACTTGAGGAACCAGAATGTGCAAATGATGCTAGCCTATTCAAAGAACAAATTACTACAGATGAACTTAATGTCTCTGAAAATGAAATGATGTGTGAGCAATCAATAAACAACTTACACACATTGGAGGATGGATTGTCTGGAAACCTTAAAGAAGAGATAAACAAAAACAAGCAGACAAACCCCACAGCTGAACTACAAGAGAACAATCAAAATTTGGAGAAAGATGTAGAAAAAGTACAAACCAATGTGGATCAAAAGGAGGTAACTGTGGATCACGGCGAGATACCAGAAGAAAAAACTACAGAAACAATGGAAATGAGAGGTTTGGAGAGTTATGATGATGTGTCACTAAAAGAACCCAAATTTAGCTGTCCTAGTTATGAAGCGCAGGCCAATGGGATTTTTGAAATTAAAGCGGAATCTGAGAACTCCTGTAATATTTCTCGGAAATTGGAAAATGTCAAGCTGCTGATGGATCATGACAGTATCATTACTGATGGTGATGCATGTATTGATGGTAAGCAAAAGCAAAGTGAACCCAGTATCAAACCAACAGGCTTTGGAGATGTATCTTCTATAATTAAAGACATTATTGAAAATCGTACAGAAGATAGTAACCAAGAAAAACAGACAGACAATGAAGAAAATAAATTCCTGAGCATTTCAGGAGCGGCCCTTGACAATACAGAGCTCAACACTGAGCTGAAAGAATTGCCTGTGTCTGTCATTGAAGCATCACAAGAAAGTGACGGCAAGCCTCACTTGGGCAATACAAGTGAATCACAGGTCAGTGTGGATAAACCTGGATGTCTGGAGGAAGTCGTACCTGACCTCTGCAAAGCTGTAGATCTTGCCAACAATTTATCCAAACCATGTGAGAATTCTAGCACCTCACACCATGAACCCAAATCAGTGGATCAGAGTTTCAGTGCTATCACCTTTGGCAAGAACAAGTGTACTGAGGTGTGTACTAGTGTTCAGACTGAGGCGATGCTGCCATCTATTTACAGAACTCCTGTTAAGAACGTGGAGAGTGAGAGTGTTGTTGATGTCTCTCAAGACATAGACAATGAAGAACTGACAAATAAAGTTCAAATTCACAATATAGAACTCCATTGTTCACCCCTTCAGACTAAAATCTTGGCTTTGGTTGTGGAGCAACATAATGAGGCATCTCTGGATCCCAAATACTCACAAAACAAAGAGTGGCAGGATGCAGTTGATCCGGAAGCAGAGCATACTGAGTCACAAGGCTTCACAACAAGTGCAGGAACTGAAGAGGAGGCCAAAAATAAGAAGACACTAACAGCTATTTTAGGAGAGGTCAAGCAGATGGAGCACAGGAAGGAACAGATAAGTGAATGCAAAGAAGAGGGAAGAGAGAATGAGACAGCAAAGGGCAGGAAACTCACAGAGAAGCCTGCAAGGCCTGAGACTAGTGCCGTAGAGTGTGATCTTAAAGACATAAAGGAAGGAAATGAAAGAAAATTGCCTCAACACAAAGATGAGAACTTGGTTTCCTTCACAGTCAAAACAGTGAGTGGTGGTACTGATCTCATAAAATCAAGTGTCAGTGATGGATTCCACACTGAACAGGAAAAAGAGTTGTCATCAAGCCCTAAACTCACTGCTGTTGCCACGGTGTCAACCTCACAGGACCCTTCCCAGACATTACTCAATGCTAAAGCAGACTCTGGTCATAAGGCTGCCAATTCCTTTATTCCGACTATGCGTGAATATGCTTCAGAAGAATTGAAAACGGAACATGGCTCAAAAGCTGGAGATGTGGACTTCAATTTATTTTGCAAAGTAGTTCAGAAGGAAATGCCTGATGGCAATGAATACACTCAGCAAGTATCAACAGATGAAAACAGGTCAGTTACTATGAAGCCTAGTGCATTATTGGAGGAGGATGTTTCAGAGAGCCCAGGTGCAGCTGATAGTCCTGTAATAGAACTGAATCCAAAAACAGCCAACACAGAAGAATCATGTGAGAGTTCAGACTGGCTCAGAGCACTGAAAGAGGCGGCCTCTATATCTCAGACTCAACAGATATATAAGCTTGAGACGCCTTGTGGATCTGCAGATAACAGGTACTTGAGAACTGCTTAGGAGAGAGTTTATGTAGCTACTATTCATAGAGAAGAACTTAAATCCATTAAATAAAGTGTTTAGCAGATATACATTTCAAGTTTTTAATCCCATAAATGATTGTGGTAGTTCACATGGTAGTTCTTGTGTGAAAAAGAAGTCAGGAGGCCTTTCATTACATGTTAAAAGTTTTCACATTTCCTATATTTTTCAGCAGAGTTTAGTCTCAGCATCAGATGCTACATGTCCATGTGTCTCATATCTTTTTATAGCTGGTCACAATCTTTAGAGTCTGGAAGTTTGCAATCTGATTGGGTCTTTGCACTTCTGTGTATACATTCATCTGTACACCAGTTTTCAACATGAAACTAACTGAGCTTTTCAGAGCAGGAAGCAGTCACTGGACTTAAAATAAAAAATCATTACGGCAGTTCATTAAAAGTTGTTTGATAGAATTAATTTAAGTTCTATATAGAACCCTTTAATTTCAGAAAAGGTACATTTTGAACATCCAAAGAACTCTTGAAGAAACATTTTTTCTAAATGCACTATAACTTTATAGTATATTCGAATCTCAGTTTCAATTTACAGAAAGTTAGGATATGTAGATATGGAAGTTTATGAGACTGTGTAAATTACTGTAGTGGTTTAATGAAAGGTTGCACATCTACTATGGCCCATTATCTCCTGAAGGTGATCTCAGCAATGACATCATCTCATGCCCTTTGTGGCAAGAAAGAGCCTATTCATATAGACACCCAACGACACATCGCCCTCACAGAGACTATAAACAATTGCCCATGAAATCTTTGTATTGTGATGCACTCTTGGTTATCTCTTGACCTGTTTCAATGCTTGTTATTTCTCCTTAGACCTTTTGAGACTTTTGACAAACCTCAGGCTGAACTAGAGTCTCATTCCCCTACTATAGACAGTGACTCTGTAGTAAAGGAGCAGCCAGAGGAACCACCTGACAGCAGGTAGGAACTTTATTACACCACATTACCACTTTTGCAAAAGTTAGTTCATTTTGTAAGATGTTGATTTTGTTTTTTGCTAGTTAAAATCCAAAGTTGCATTCTGAAAGGATTTAACTGTAGTTTAATTGCTCACTTATCAGTGCTATGTTTACTTTCTCTTTTATTCTGTATTCTTCACTCTTTACTAACCTTACAACTACACAGCCACACCGTAGAGCACTTGCTGCCTGTCAGTCATAGCCTTTGACCCAGAAGTTTACTAGGAGAGACAGAACGGGGCCAGTGAATGACAGACATTATAAAGTCTTATGTGATTCTTATTTCTTAAACCACAAAGGTTAGCTTGTTAGTTAGTGCTGGTAATCATTGGTATTGTGTTCTAGTGCATGAGTGGTTTTAGCTTACTGAAAGGTAGCTGTCAGATTCTCCCCAATTCTCTTGTAGATGTGGTCCACAAAGTATGTAGGCTACATGTGTGAATGTGTGTGTGTTCTGGCAAATGTGAGTTCAAGAATGTTCAACCATGCATCCATATATGTTTGCTATTTGCACCAACACCCTCACATGAGGTCATTCTTAGAGGCCTATCATTGTAAAACAAAAGGGATGGAACAGTGGCACACTCGAGACCAATGTGAATGAGTCAGAGTACATGCTTATGTGTGTGTGTGTGTGTGTGTGTGTGAGAGAGAGAGAGAGAGAGAGAGAGAGAGAGAGAGAACGAACAGCAATGTGTCTTGAGGAATTTTGAGTGCAGTGCCTAAAGGGAATACCCTCCATGCTGTAGTGTGTAGTCTGTACTCAATCAGGCTAGTGGACTCCAACACTTGGTAAGTTCTGCACATATTTCACTGTTCCTTAAGTTTAGTCATACACCTTCTTTGATGCTGCTGAGGCTCAAGGGTAGAGTAAATTAAGTGCTAATTATTGTCAGGGCACAACAGATGGAAAGTAGGAGGAACTCTATCTGCTGTAGAGAAGCATCTTGCTTCTTTCTCTCTCTCTCATTCCTGGTTTCAAACAGATGACTATACTCAGTATGATCACCCATTTGTTAATGCCACGAGTTAATGTCTCTAGCCACAAGTGGATCTGCACATGCTCACCATAACAGTAACCGATGGTGTTCACCTACATGTGGCCAATAACTCCACTTTTAGATCTCACTGACTTAAGCAAATATTACCTATGACCTTTGATGTGTATAAATGAATTTTTCCAGATGTTTGTTTGTTTTTATTGTTGTGTAACAATTTTTTTTTTTTAGAGTTTATCATAGAATAAGGTCTACGGTAAGCCAAGCTAAAAAGCTTCTCACATTGTAAAAAAATATATTTTATGTAATTACACGGAAACCTCGGCCCTAGACAAAGGGCCTCCTTTACAGATATGTTACAGCAAATAATTGCATGCAACAACATACTCCAATTGTGTACAGTTTGTTGATATTATCATTGCTGTTTACACCACTAAAAGGTTTGACTAGAAATTCCAGTCATGCCTTTCTGAGATCTTAACAATGGCACTGTTGGATGTTGGATGCTCAGGAAAGCTAATTCATCTGAAATTAAAGGAAGAATATTCATGCAAAAGTGATGTGGCTGGAAGAAATGGGTGTGTGAAAGAATCAGAGGCATCATGGTAATTCATGATCACTAAAAAAAAATGTCTGGGAAGCAGTAGACCATAACAGACCTGGGGGGGAAAAACTAAGTATGTAACCTTTTTATAGGGCAGCTCAACTATAATTAGTTGAAACTGCTTCTGGTGGTGTGTAAAAAAAAGTGTGAAAACTGCTTTAGTACACACTAGTTGCATTGTTAATGCCAGCACCTTCAGCTACTTTTATTTATTGCAGTCTGTTTGCTATTAAACACAGTCTGGGCCTCTTGGTCTATTTCAGAAAATACAGCTGCTCCCGAGTGATTAGGCTGTGTGAGAGTATATGTTAGTGTATACATGTCAGAGACACAAATGAGAGTTTTTCTAAAACTATGGATAATTTACAGAAGTATGATGAACTTAAATGTCTATTATGAGACAAACAGGTCTAAGGTGGCAGTATGGGACTTTGTTGATTAAAGGATACAGTGTGTTGGAAATGCTATTCTATGCCAGGAACAGTTGTTGAAGGAGTGTGGATATCTGGGGGCTGAGATGCATAAGTGAGGTATATTTTTAGATTGTGGCAGGAGGCTGGCCCTCACTATGAGCAGCTGGAGGACTGTCTGCTGTCTACCCAGTTGGGCGTTTGCCATTTTTCTTTGGCCAATACCAATTAGGATGTATGTTATGACTTTTTAGTGGATTACGTTTCATTTGTACTTTTCGGGCAAACCTGACCCACACTTCACTGTATGACTAAGGTTTTATGCAAAATATATGGTTTTATGTTTATATTGTCTTAGTATATATTGCATAGAAATATGCTGGTAATTCAGCTGAAATAACATTCCAATACTATATTCCAGTATAGCATTACTGTCATACAACAGAGTTGGAGTCTGATGCAGGTTAGCCTTTATTATTAACAGACTGGCAAAAGTACCAAAACATGAAGCAAGCTTAAAGCTTGAAACAGGCAGAAGGTCAGGTGATAGCCATATCTCCCTGCAGTTCAAAGCCTGGTTTCCTACTGAAGCTAAGCAGGGTTGAGCCTGGCCAGTACCTGGATGGGAGATCCCCTTGAATTGAATTGAATTGGGAAAACCAAGGTTACTGCTGGAAGTGGCATTAGGGAGGCCAGCAGGGGGCATTTACCCTGTGGTCTGTGTGGGGCCCAATGCTCAGAATAGTGATGTGGAAACTATACTGTAAAAACAGCACCGTCTTTCAGATGAGACGTTAAACTGAGGTCCTGACTCTGTGGCTATTAAAAATCTCAGGACACTTAAAAGAGTAGGGGTATACCCCTGTCTCCTGGTGACAGTCCTCCATTGTCCCTTCTCTATCATGGCCCCCTAATAATCCCCATATCTGAATTGGCTACATCAATCTCTCCTCTCCACTAATGGCTGGTGTGTGGTGGATGCTCTGGTGCACTATGGCTGCTGTCACATCATCCAGGTGGATGCTACACACTAATGGTGGTTGAGGAGATTCCCTCCCCATACCATGTAAAGCACCTTGAGAGTCTAGAAAAACGCTATATAAATGTAACTAACTAATCAGTAAACTGAACCATGTAGGGAAACCAAAATCCAAAAACGAGGCAAGATCAAAATCCAGAATAATGATATACAAATACAAGACTTGGTAAGTCAGATAAAGCCACAATGAGCATTATTTCACAACTGGATAAGTGTCCAAAGTCTGTATATAGGGTGTGAGTGTAATTGTGAACAAGTGTGTGTGAATAGAACTCTGGAGATTGTGAATGTGCCATGGGAGTGTTGTGCTGGAGATTATAGTCCGTGGTGGGAATGTTTGTAGGCCACTGTTTGTTCTTGGAAGTGGAGTCTCTGGTGGATTCCTGCATTTTTGTGACGATTACATTCTAAACCAACATGTTGCACTGCTCCTCTTACCAGAACTATAAAGAATTACAAAATGAACCAGTGAATCAGAAAGGGTTCAAACAAAATTGTTCCAAATACCTAACCTTGTAGAATAAAACTTGACTTAATAAAGAATCCAGGAGTGTTGTAGACAAGAACCGTTTAGGAGTATTGTAGGTGACATATATTATACATTTCCCTGAGGTTGTCAGTATGGTCCCATTAGAAGCAATTAGTAATTACTCTCATTAATAAATACTGTACAGACCCAAATATTGGCTATGAATGTAATTAGCTATTGTATACAAACAACTGTTGAGGTATTATAAGCCTACAGTGTGCAGGGGCAGTCTGGCTGACAATGTCTTCTTAAATTGTCACTTAGCCTTACTTGTCATTCATAAACAACTTAAAAATAAAATCTGCATCTATCCGTCTATCCATCTGTCCGTCTGTCCGTCTGTCTGTCTGTAACAAAACAAGACTTAGGCTTAGCTTCTGTAAAGTTTAATTTAGTTTAGTTTATTGATTTATAAAACAACAGATGTTGAAACCAAAGTGCTGTAATATAAAGAAATATTAAACAGAATTAAAGCAAATTAACCGAGTAAACAAAAACCAAAAAAATAGACCAATTAAACATTTACACCTTCAATTCAAACATAAAGAATACATATTTGTTTTCAAAGAGGATTTAAACACAGAAAAGTGAACGATGTATTTTTCTGTCAAGCTCTCTTTACCCCTTTGTGTGTTTGTGTGTTGTCCAGGCCATTGCTGTCAGACTCAGCTGATGGGAGTGAGTCTGTCTTTTCCTTTCCCCCACCCCCAGAGGAGGACACATTACTGCCGGCTCTTTCTGCTCACCTGTTCTGCGATAGCTCTGAATTCCCCACCCCACCACCCACACCCCCAGAGTGCGTTCCTCTAGAGCTTGAACCTGAGACTGCACCCCCTGTTTCTCTCTCTGACCCGGATCAGGTCCCAAACGCTGCAGAAGTCCTCCTTCCTCAGCTCCAGCACGACCAGGACACAAGTCCTCCAGCCAGGTACACGACTCTTCCATCTCCTATTCAACAGTTATTCTTGTGTGAAATGCGCCTGTGAGAGTGCAGCTGTTGGCTGAGACAAATTTAACCTCAAGGTTGTTCTTCACAATGAGTTTAGGTGGAAAGATATTCTGGTAAGCCACAAATGTTAAGTTTCCTCCTCTTCATGTAGATGCTGATGGAGAATACACACTCCTAAGAGTGCTGATTCACTGCGAATGTTTTCTGAGCTCTCTGGCTGCCTTTCTTAATTTACACAACATATGCATAGCTGGCCACTCTGATTGTTGTGTGAGCCTTAGTCCTGTTCCTGCCAAGAGAGACATCATTCACTTTAAAGCTGTTTAATGCAGATTTTCCTTGCAGATGAATAATAATGACAGCTTTTACTAAAGCCTTAATGCAACATGCTGAGATATACCGAGTTGGCGAATGCTTCCTCAGCATTCTTCCCCTGCTGATTTTCATAAAAATGTCAGCACAGTGATACATCTGACAGAAATGTATAGACCTCTATTTCTTATGCACATTAGACATTTCACAAGGTAAAGGGATATCCTTTTAGCCTTTTGTTAATATTCAGTGGAAATTTGAGGAGACCTTTATATATTTTTATTTCCTTTTAATCCTTCTTCCTGCTTCGACATCATGTCCTACAATTTGAAAATAATATGCTGCACTGATGTTTTCTGTCATATGTTTGCTCACACAGATGTATTTGAGCTATAATGTAACACTGGCCACAGATGAAGCATTTCACTAGCACTGCTTTGTTTGGATAGAGGACAGGATGACTCAGCCACGTTGACAGACCGTGTGAATAGCATGCAGTTTCTTTTTCTGATGTAGAGATTGAGTGTGCTGCGCTCAGTAGCACTGCCTGGCTCCATCTACACACTGCTGCCCACTACAGTGTATAGTGAGTGAATGCATGTAGAAGTAGGTGTCTATGTTGTTCTTAAGAATTAATTTGTCTTAGCAAGTTACAATATACACACACAACAGATCTGCATATAATATGAGTTAGGCAGTTGCCTAATTGTGTACATAAAACATCTGTATTTGCATGTATTTGGAATGCCTTCAGATGTCTTCAGTAAATTAACTGAAGTCACTGTCTGTTCATATATCAGGCATTCAAACATCAACTGACATTAATGTTTCACAGCCCTCATACAAGTAAGACACAGATGAATGAGCTTTCTTAGTGAAACAGGAAAGCTTACTATTGTCAGCCTTTTCAGCCACAGCTTCTATAAACTCTATCATTATGTCTGCTGTAATCCTAGGCTTATCTCCTATTCCATCACAACAGTATGATGCGTTCAGTTTGCGTGTAAATAAAAAAATTGGAGGGGTAGAATAGAACGGTTCTGCTGCAGAACCAGTTTTTGTGCAGTTTTTTGGCTGAATTATGTTAAACTTTAATTGCTCCATTTCCTCTGAACACAGAAATATAGTCCACAGCTACAGCATATGTGAAGGCTCATGGTTTCTCCCTCCCTTTCTGATTTACTTTGAGAGACTGCAGCAGCAGCATCTGTGTTCTTTATTGGTGCATTCCAGTTACAGTAGATGTCATTGAATTAACATTGGCTAAGCTTTTCTTTTCTCGTAAAGTTTTATTATTATTATTATATTACTATTATTTTTAGCTTATGGGATGACTTTATGATTGGCTGTGAAGGATATTGGTGTTTCATATTAGAGATCTCTAGGGTTAGGTTTAGGTCAGAGATTGGGATAAAGTACTTCTGAGCAGGACCAGTTGACCTTGGATGTGGGTCAAGATTTAAGGGACTCTGTTCATTATTGAGGCACGAATGGCAGGAGCATCAGTCAACACTGCTTGATTGGCTATATTTCAATATTAACAGTGACTAAAGTAATTTTTCCATTTAGATCTATAGAAAACAATTGGAAATTGTGGTAAAAAGCACACATTCAATGATGATGTTCATATATTAGTGTGATTATGTAAGGAAAAACAGAAGAGGAACTGATATGATTAAACTGTCAGCAAGAACAGTATCACAACTACATACTTAAGGAGTTATTGTAAGGTTGCTGTTTATAAACCCTTCGCAACTAAGTTGAATGCACATTTGAGAGTTCAGTGGTTCAAAAACTGTAATTGCTGGTCTACAAAGATGTGAAAATTGATCTTGTCTGATGAGTCATCCTTCTCCATCTTCTTGACAAGTGGGGAAAAAAGCAAATTTGGTGAACACCAAGATAACGGACTACGCCTGAATTGCGTGAATTTGCTCATACACTGAGGAGAAACAAGGGTTTTGTTTGCTGACATGGTTTAGAGCGAATGGTAATTTAAATCAGCACATCAATACAAAGTTATTCTGATTGATCTTTTTTCTATGATGAAAAACATATATCCTGATGTGTGGCCTCTTTCAGGATGACAAATGACTGAATGGTTTGAACATGGGGCGGCTGTGACTCAGTCAGTAGAGCGGGTAGTCCACTAATCCACTAACCTTGCATGGCAGCTCTGCTACCATTGGTGTGTGAGTGTGCTCTCATTTGTAAGTCGCTTTGGATAAAAGCGTCTGCTAAATGAATAAATGTATGTAAATGAATATGAAAATCGTATCATTCATATGCTATGGCCTTTACAGTCATCAGACCTGAACCCGGTTGAAAAACTATGTGAGAGAATATCTTTTGGAAGAATGTTGTTCATCACTTTAGTACACATCCATAGACTTGTGGAATCTATTTCAAAGTGCTTTGAAGCCGTATATAAGTTTCATTTCTCCATGGTAGACGTTCTTGGTCTGTTCCTCTTATGTTGACCAGCTTGCTCTTGGGAAAGGTAGGTAAAACAGCAGGGACGGGACATGCCAAATTACTGGGTTTAGCTCATTCTTGGTGAGAAACCTGTATAGTAGTCTACACTGTGGTGTGTTCTTTATTTTGACAACAGAAATAAAGGTATTCCTATGTATGTTATTTTGTACCTTATTTGGTGTGCCGGACTTTCCCTTTTCTTGTGTGTTTTACCAGAAACTATGCTATGATCATGACTCATTTACAAAAGAAGGCCATGAACTACATTTTAACAATGTGTAAATATAATATGTAACTGTATATTTCTATAGAAATTATTAGCAATTAGTTTATTGCTATGGTTTTCAGCTGGTCCAAATTATGATTGACATTATGATTTAAAAGGTGACAAATCAAAGGAAAAAACATTTAATGCTGAGCAGGTCCAGTTGACCACCATTTTGGGTCAAGATGACAAGAGAAAAAGATGTAGATGACTTTGAAAAAGGTTTCATTATTGGGGCATCAATGCAGGAGCTTCAGTTACAAAGACTGCACAGCTGGATTTGTTTTAACAGGACCAGTGATGAAATTGATCTGCATTTAGATCCATGGAAAAGACATCAGCAAATAGAGTTGGAAGTTGTGGTCAAAGTGCACATTCAATTGCTGTTTCATTTAACAGACCAGGGCCATGAACTAGTCTGATTGCCATTTCTTACATGAGGCATGAGAGATTTATGACATTTGTTTACTTTGTTAGATCAGGTTCAAATTATATGAAGATTTTCCTCGTTATAGTTTAATATAGTGAAGTGCCAAATATATGTCTCTCCACAAAGTTACAGTGCCTTGCGAAAGTATTCGGCCCCCTTGAACTGTTCGACCTTTTGCCACATTTCAGGCCTCAAACAAAAAGATATAAAACTGTAATTTTTTGTGAAGAATCAACAACAGGTGGGACACAATCATGAAGTGGAACTAAATTTATTGGATATTTCAAAATTTTCAACAAATAAAAAACTGAAAAATTGGGCGTGCAAGATTATTCAGCCCCTTTACTTTCAGTGCAGCAAACTCTCTCCGGAAGTTCAGTGAGGATCTCTGAATGATCCA
Source organism: Noturus placidus (assembly GCA_022414735.1). Taxonomy (NCBI): domain Eukaryota; kingdom Metazoa; phylum Chordata; class Actinopteri; order Siluriformes; family Ictaluridae; genus Noturus; species Noturus placidus. The sequence continues at coordinate 13,345 of JAFFST010000296.1, read as the reverse complement.
ATGTTGACCTAAATTTCTAATGTTGTTAAATAAGTCCACCTGTGTGTACTCAAGTCTCCGTATAAATGCACCTGCTCTGTGATAGTCTCAGAGGTCCGTTTAAAGCACAGAGAGCATCATGAAGAACAAGGAACACACCAGGCAGGTCCGAGATACTGTTGTGAAGAAGTTTAAAGCCGGATTTGGATACAGAAAGATTTCCCAAGCTTTAAACATCCCAAGGAGCACTGTGCAAGCGATAATATCGAAATGGAAGTAGTATCAGACCACAGCAAATCTACCAAGACCCGGCCGTCCCTCTGATCAGTCTTCTCCTTGTACAAGGAGAAGACTGATCAGAGATGCAGC